>JAEBDU010000052.1:269626-280162 GCA_016802625.1 Heliconius numata | reverse complement strand
AGACAGACAGACAGACAGAGTTACTTTCGAATTTATAATATAGGTATGGATTACCGAGCACCATCTAATCTTATATCCTGAGTATTTACATAGAGTTTCGTAAAATAGAATAAGTAGCATTAAAACTGTAATACTCGCATAATTCGAAATTACTAGTCGTAAAACAACACCCCGAGGCGGCTTCAGGGTTACACTGAATCGGAATAAATTAACACCTAAATAAAATATACTGTTAACCTAATATTTACATTTTACCTATTATACTCGTATATACAATCATGATAAAAATATATTTTACTTTTTTTGATTTCGAGATCAACCTGGGAAAGCGGAACAATCTCTGACTGTGAACGCAACGGTTCCAGGTTCCGGTCGCACTCGGAATCGGAAATTAATATTTTGATCCTTTATCTTGTAACAAGACAAATCGCGGCGTTAGGTTTCGCCACTCAACCTGCAATGTCTCCAAAATTAGGCAGGGCGAAGAGAACGGGGTGAATCAATTAGGTTGCGTGGTTGCTTAGGTTGTTGTGAATATAAACTGATTGATTTTATTTTCGGTTTCCGCTCTGAAACATTACAATTTTACCGTGAATATAATTCAAAACTAATATTATAAACATGTTTGTTTATGACGATGGATGTTTATTTTCCGTCTACGCAAAAACTGCTAAGCGGATTTAGGTGAAACTTTTCAGTAATATAGCTTATACATCAGAGTGACACATAGGCTACAATTTATACAAAGTTTTCGTATAATTTAGCTATTACATAACAATAGGGTTTAAGCGGGTCAAGTCGCGTTGGGTTGCTAGTAATACATATATTCGTATTAGTAGTGATTGTTATTTTGAAGTAAAAAGTCCTTAGTTAAAATAATATTTTAAAAAGTCTAGAACAAAACACGTAAAAGCTTTTAAGATTATCCCGAACAAATAAAGTATCCATTTTTATATTAGCGTAGAATAAAGTAAACTTAATCAGTGGTCTTAATGTCTTTGTTAGATAAGCTCTATATTATATTGACCAACCTTCATTTCTGTTCTCACTCTTACGACACTCCGTTCCTCACTTTCTGCCAGCCTCTGGGGGTAATGTTTATTAAATAATAGTAAATATTTTTTCTCTCGAATCAGAATCGAACCTACAACTTGTCACGCTTACAGTTATATGTTTGTGCCCCAAGCCACGACACAGCGGTCAGTACCTACTATTCCCACTTGAGTGACTTATTTATTTTCATTTCCTCTCTCTCTGGTAAAAAGTCAAAGCGTGGCGTTGAGTTCCACTACTCAATTTAAGAAGTGCTTAGGGAACGAAGTGTCCTAACACAATTTTTTTTAACTTGCCTACTTTTTGCGGAATGGAGGATGAATATAAAAAAATCACATAACATTAAAAACATAAAAGGCTACCTCAATTTTAAGCCGCTACTTATCGAAGAAACCTTTTGACAACTCAACGCGGTAAGAACTATAAGGCTCTATAGGCACCAGTAATAAGATAGTAGGCTAAGAATTCCAAAAATCCGATCGGAATCACTCTCGAGGGTCGAAAAGGGCTGGTACTCTCGAGACCATCTAATTCCGTAGTGTTGGCCACTTGACTCGGAGGAAATTCGTCACTTCCTACCCCTCAGGCAACGAACGCCTGAAGGTACTAATTTCCGGTTGAGAGAAAGCCCGAGATTTTTTGTAGCTTTGTTAATAGCAATTTTCGAGATTCAACGCTCGAGAAGAAAAGGTTGGCAGTCACAAATTGATGTCTTTGATATCTCTTACTGGGAGCCTAGGAGCTTTGGCCTGTTATGTTATTTGTTGAAGTGCTTTGTTTTGGTAAGTTAAAAGATAATAACTTTATTAATCAAAAGTTAAGTAAATACCGAATACATTTTTTATTTTTCCCCACTTTCCGCCGAATTTTGAAGGCATTGCGTGTTGAGGGGCAGAACTCTACGCCACGCTTTAGCTCGTTACTAAACCTAGCGCGCGAGGAAGTTAAAAAAATATTAAATATTTCATTTCCTCGAGTGGAAATTGAACCCACAACCTGTTGCGTTAACAGTCACACGCTTATGCCTCTGCCTCCTCCTCCTGATCCTCGCATATTATGTTTTTTTATTAAAATAGATCACAGAAGCCTGCACAAAACCACATGAAGCTACAATATGATAAAATAAAATAAATTATAAAAGCAAAGTAACCCAGTATATCATACACCACATATAAATTAATGGCATGTCAGGTTTTACCCACTCTGGTCAACCGTTCGAAGCAGTCGGTTAAGCGGTCGTTTACGTGGTAATATCGTACATTGGATATTGATATTTTATTGTGATACTAAATTTCTATATCTTATATATAGAATTTAATTCTGATTTTTATTACATTTTCATTGATATACGTATGTATTGTGGATAGTTATAGTATCTATATATATTGCGTGTTGAGTGGCGGAACTCAACGCCGCACTTTGTCCTGTCACCAGAGCGAAGTTATGAAAATAATTCTCCCTGAGGGAGAATCGAACCCAAAACCGTCGTTTATGGGTACGGGCTGTGCCGCTGCGCTACGACGACCTCTTGACTGCTAGAAGATATAAACAATATCTTATCAGACCTTAAAAATTTTGTCATCATAATAAAAATAACTGACTTCGTTAAAGCGTTCGTTTGTTATTTGATTTATGAAAAGTACTAAAGGGACATCGTACTGGGTTTTATACTAATTGAATACTGTACAGCCTAAATTCTAAATTAACGAGCTTACAGCGGATGTTGCGGGATATTTATTAATTGAACAAAAGGTATTTTAATTGTTACATTCTTATAAAATATTTTAAATTATTTTTTAACTCTAGGATGTACACATTTTTATGTACTTATCTATATATATAAAATCGAAAGGTCACTCACTCATCACGAAATCACAGAAGCTACATGTGCTAGGAATCTCAAATTTTGCATAGGAGTTACTTATAGGACGTAGGTGCTCGCTAAGACGGGAATTTGCTATATTCGATTTCTAAGGGGTTGTTTTTGGGGTCGAAAGTTTGTATGAAACTTCGTTACTACAAATGCTAGGAGTCTCAAATTTTGCATAGACGTCACTAGGACGTAGTCATGGAGACAGAAATTAATAATAACATAGTTCACGCGGGTTTAACCGCGAGCGGGCCGCTAGTTTTATATATACATAGAGATGCATTGTGCATGCATATATTAAACTTGTATTCCGTTACCGACTGACAATCAACGCCTAGATACTCTCCTATATCCTCTGTCTACCCTCCTGCTAAATACTGATCATAGCTTGAAGTAAAGATAACTTAGATACCAAATAAGCCAAGCAAAAGAAGAGAAAAGAGTGACAGTTTGTCAGGATTTCCCTTCTTGGAGGAGTTCAGGAAAAGTTCAATGTTATTTTTAGCTTAAAACAGGGCACTTTTCCATGCAACTTTTTCAAAAAAGCCTAAATAAAAGAACAATATACAATTATTTTGAGAAAGTGAAGTCAATAAATAATATTATTAGAGATTTTAAGCATTAAAATCTATTTTAATATTAGGAAATTGAAAATTTTTTTTAGTCCAACACATTTTTAGGAATTCTATTCAACTGACAAAATAGTTTTGTGTTGGATAATCTGTTTAAGCATTTGACTACGAAAGATCAAAAAAATCCGCCGCTCGTAAAAGAAAAGCTAGTGCTATTTACAATGTAGTCCTCTCTAACTATTAAATCTTTGACCTGTTAGCTTCATCTATGACTCAGCCCCACAAAAGACCAACACAAACCAAAATCCACGTCCACGAACATGGAGTCATCAATAAACATTAAAGAAAGGAAAACGCAAACAAATTACGCAGTCTCGCCGCGTCCCTTGAAAAATCTCAGCGTATTTATATCTCGTAACGTTGCCTTGTTTTGTCTCGGGCTTTATGAATTTATTATTTGACGTTCATGATTATGAATTACTGACTTGAATATTTGTGTGAACTAATTTAATGGAGAAATGGAAGGGTGTAAGGGTTTTCTTTAAAAATTAAATAATGTTTTGTTAATTTCTTTGATGTGATTGTAAAGTTTTTTCGCTTTTTATTAAAGTGAGTAATGCGGGTAAATATTAATCTATATATGCATGTATGTTTGTTAGTCAACTAACTAAATATACACGAGGAACCCGGTAAAGTTTAAATAGATCCCGATTGTTAATTCTAAGCATTATTGGACTACTTCTTTTAATAAGCTTTTTTACTGGGTATAGTTGGGTATTTGCTTATTTCTATCCCGCACACAGGAGGGTAGGCAGTGGAGACCTTGTGTAGACACTCCGTTCCCCATTTTCCGCCCAATTGGGCTGACATCGTATTTCTCATATGTCAAAGCGAAACTCAATTATTCTAAGTCTTCTTACCAGAGCGAGAAAATAAAAATGATAAATTATTTCTTCATAATATTTCTTCAAATTCTTAATAGAAAGTAAACAAACAGTGAATTTCCTTATTTTGATCGCGGTTAAAAAGTATGAAAGTGGAAACTAGTGTCCGTGCCAAAACAATTTCTGGCATTAACGAGTGCGGAGATAAATCATGACTTTCTGTATTTCGGAAAAGCGCATCTTAGCTGAGTAGTTTTCACTTAAAGCTGTAGGATAAATGGAATGAATAAAAAATTAAATAGATTTTTTTTGTTTTTGCAACAGATTGTTTTAAAATGTATTTTTTATTACAAAAATACAGATAGTAAATGCTCGACGTTTTATTTAAACGTGATGTGGCTTTATTTGCGAGATGTTGTTAACGATTATTCTTTCACACTGTAAGCTAAACTAGGATAGACTTTTTCAAAAGTTGGGGCCCTTTTGAAAAAGTCTCTTGGTTTCAAACATATAAATTTTATATAAGTAATTTCTTCGAACTTAGCTAGTTCAATTGTTTATGTTTGATTATTAATTGTTTTTTTTTTACTTATTTTCATTTACTTTTTTTGGTGACATGAGAAATCGGGTCAACACGCAATATCTCTAAAAATTGTAGAAAAAGTAGAACACTCATTTCCACTTCACAATGAAGAAAAGGGTAATTACTAAAATTATTAAGTGTTCATAAAAACACAAAAACAACTTTATCCCATTTTTCTATACATTTATTTCAATAGAATATTACAAGCTTGTACAAGTACCTACAAATTCACCTTTGAAGTGACGGCGACCGCGTGGCATTCGATTGTTTCTGGAGAAATTTAATTTTGTTCGAGTGTCAAAAGTGACTGAAATACGCTTGATTTGTTTTCTTATATTTTCTGGTGCGTCTTTGAAGTGTTTGAGCAATGGAGGAATTGAATTGATTTAAAATGTAGTTATTTGCTACAGGGAGGTTACAGATTCTGTTACGGATGTATATCTATATATATAAAATCGAAAGGTCACTCACTCATCACGAAATCTCAGAAACTACATGTGCTAGAAATCTCAAATTTTGCATACGAGTTACTTATAGGACGTAGGTACTCGCTAAGACGGGAATTTGCAATATTCGACTTATAAGGGGTTGTTTTTGAGGTTGAAAGTTTGTATGAAACTTCGTTACTACAAATGCTAGGAGTCTCAAATTTTGCATAGACGTCACTAGGACGTAGTCATGGAGACAGAAATTAATAATAACATAGTTCACGCGGGTGAAACCGCGAGCGGGCCGCTAGTATGTGTATATAATGTGCATATTCAGACCAGTCGTGGCGCAGGCACAAGTGTGTGACTAGAAACTCAACAGATTGTGAGTTTGATACTCATTTAATTAAAAATAATGATTCTCATTTTTTATTTCTCCACTTTGGTATCGAGGCCTTCAGTATTCGGCGGAAAGTGGGGAACGTTGCTCTCTCTGCCTACATGCCTCTACCCCTGCAACATAAAGGTTACAACGTAAAGCTGAAAAAAATACGTAGGTTTGTGCTATTTTTACGTACCGACCAAACAGAGAACATGTAATCGTCAGACATTCCTTTGTTTCCGTTTTTATTATTTAACATATAAATAAGATTAACAAGATATAAATACCATACATGTATACTAAAGCCTACCTTTATCGGACAACCGATTCTACCATTACTGAATGACCGTCTGAGGTGGTGTAGAACGCTGAAATTGAGTATATGGACACTTTGTAAAGCGTATGGACGCAATAACAGATGATTTAAGTTTTTTTTACAAGTTATAATTTTCTAGTCCACGCAAACCAAGTTGCGGGCTACGCGAGTCGTAGCAATCCGTGCGATAAAAGAAGGTTACTGCCAAAGTATTTGAATTTTATTTGCAAAATCAATCTCTCTATGTAAATAAATGATATCCGTAATCCTAAGCATACAACGAATCAGTATCAACCCAACAGAGTACCGGAAAAAGGTATTTTAATTTGTATTTATAGGAAAAATCAGAAGTATAGATGGATGGCATATTTGCTATAAATCTTAGAATTGATAGTCAACAACATATAGAGTACAAAATGTATTTTAACAGAAAACTTTATAAAATTTATATTATAAGCACACAGGGACACAGGGTGTGACTGCACACTTGTGGGTTCGATTCCCAATCGGGTACTGAAATGTTTAATATTTTCATTTCGCTTAACCAGAGCCTGGTTACAAGATAAAACACGGCATTACGTTCTGCCACTTAATCATCCTCGAGAATCCTCCACGCAATGATATTCGCTGTAACCCACTGTGCTTGCGGCCGGAGAGAGCAGAGTGTCTCCTATTTCACGTACAATTCTAAGTTATTCGCAGTTGGGGAAGGGCGGCGAGGACGCAGGTAAACGTTTATTTAATTATATTATGACATCATCACGGTGCAGTTGAAAAGTGAGAGAGATGAAACGGTTATGGGTTCGATTTCCATCAAGTCAATTATTGCTTCACGATTTGACCTTTAAACACCCAATGTCTGAAAAAGATATTTGTTGCTCCCTCCATACCTGATAGCTCCTCATTTTGCTCCTCTCACTCTTTAAAAAAAATAATTTTAAATGGATTTAATTTTAGATTGACTTTAACAAAAATACAACACTATAGAGATGAGACTAATATAAGAGCTTAGACAGCAGTGCCTTGTTAAGGCGCGTTTCACAGCTAAATTCATATGTATGTAGATCGTGAGTTCCCGGATTCGAATTTCAGAATGGAATAGGCTTATTTGCATGTACCTTCTACGTACGGAAATCAAAGCTGGTACTGGGAAATAGTCGATGTCCCTTAGCAAATTTGTATTTGTGCTGTGTTTTTGTCATTTTATTTGGAAATAACCCTTACATGTTGCTTTGCACGAATTGCACGAATAATTTGATGTAGTATTTAAGGCCTATAGAGTAATTAACTTCCTTGTAAAATATATTATCAGATGCAAAAAAAAAATATTAGTATCAGTAGTAGTTCTTCAGATAATCATATTTGAGCAAATGTATATATATTTTATTTTAGGTATAGGTATGTCATGCTAATGTACGTAGAGGCGAGTCGAGGAGCAGGGGCACAAGTATGCGATTGTAAATGTGACAGGACATGGCCATTTCCACTCGAGGATATGAAATATTTAATATTTTAATATTTGGTAACGAGACAAAGCATGCCGTTGAGTTCCGCCGCTCAACACATATTGCCTCCAGATGTTGGTTGGTACTCAATAGAGTAGGTTAGGGAGCACTCAGAGACTTCTCCAAGCTCCTACGGGAATGGGAAAAAACGGCGTATTCCATTTCACGTCTTTTCCAAACAAAGTTGCCGACGACACTAGTTCTTCTATAAATGCATAACAGCACCAGCTCTTTTAATCTCCATAAGATTTTCAACCATATACCATTTCTCACATCCACATTCTAAGGCAAAATCCGATTGTGTATTTGCGTAGGGCTCATAAAAGGCCCGGAAAGTCAGCCCGTTTCAATTCATACACACACAGCACTCGTGTCGTTTTCATGAATAATACACAAAATGCTTGGATGCTGTATTAATGGCTGTATGTGGTTTTTTTGTTCTGAGGTTTTAATGTCCTTACAAGTGTAGATTGTTTTAGTCTTTTGGAGGAAAACATTGATTATTTTTCTAAAAAAAAAAATTCTTACGCATGTTGAAGTATATGTTCAAAAATGTATGTATATACAAAATAAACAGTGATTTTCAGAAAACAAGACATAGCTGTATATTCTAAATCCTAAAATGAAATAAGCTTGTACATTAAAAGATTGTAAATTAATTAAATTGTAAATTAAATTATGGTTTTTTTTTTAATTAAATTATGTAATTAAAAAGGTCAACGCGATGATTTCGGTTTCAATTGCTGTACAGGAAAATAAATTATTTGCATTTTCCTGCTTTGTGAGAAATCGTGGCATTGAGTTCCTCCACTTGTCTTTTTTATCTGTGTCTCCACTTTGTTGTCCACAAATCGAGACATTGTGGAGAACAAAGACAGTGAGACAGTGGACACTCTCACTCTTCTTTATTGACACAAGGTTCTATCATAGTCATAAAAAAATCTCATAAATAAAATTAATATTTCCTTATTTGAGTACAGATATTAAAATACTATTGACTGTAACTAGAATCCATTCTACTAAATTAACCCCTTTTGTAACGTGCTAATTAATTATGTTTCATTGAATAAATACATGCACAAAGCGAAATTGTTAGAGTAAATTAATAAATGCTTGGGGCTGTCGAGCTACAAGTCAGCGACTGTAAACGCAACGGTAGTGAGTTCGATTCTTTGTCAGGGGAAAGATATATTTAATATTTTCATTTCCTGGCTCTGGTACCGAGGCACAGCGCAGCGTTGAGTTCTGCCACTCAATACGAAATAACTAAAGAATTCGACAAAATGTGTAGAACAGAAGTGTCAATGGGGAACGGCATGTTTTAATACTAGGCTCCCTACTTTGTAAAGCTTCGCGCGCATAGCCAAATGGAAATAATTAAAAGACTCTATAGATGGAATAAATGGACTATCTAATATAAAAAGTAAATAACTATTATAGGTATAGTTAGAGATATAGCTTTTAAATTATTTTTTTAGCAATTTAATAAAAAAATGTAGCCAAAATCTAAACATTAAACACAACACCCTCCCACAATTCGCCGTAACAGGTTAAAAAAGTAATTTCATAAAACAAGATTAACCACACTCGTTAGGACGGGGCCTAATTCCTTCGAATCATAGCGTTATGTGCTGCATAAAATTCCTTCCATTAAATTTGGCGAACAATAATGCCCTGGGGAAGCCGGCATGAATGGCCGTTGTTATCCCGCCTGACCACCGGACCCTAATCTAGACTGCTCTCACGCAAGGTATAGGAGATACATTTGTATTGAAAAACGTAATATCATTTAAACGTGTGACTGTAAATGCTACGGCTTAGAGTTCGATTCATGCTCGGGGGAATGGAATGTTTGATATTTCAATTCCTCGCTCTCGTAATGAGGCAATGCGCGGCGTTGAGTTCTGCTACTCAACACATAATGTCTCGGAAATTGGTTGGGAGGATGGACAACGAAGTGTATTATCACAAGCTCTATTATCCAGAAAAAAAAAACAATGACAACCGAATTAAATAAAAAAATATATGACGAACTGTATTTATATCGTATACTACAATATTTTATTTACTATTTGCATATTATTTACTTAAATATGGAAGAACGAAACATTGCACTACAAGTCAATTAATTATATAAAATCGTTATATAACAATAAAAAAATATATTTTATTGCAAACATCAAATTCGTTCTGTACATATGTAAAGTGGGCTCTGTAATTGTTTTATGCAATTTTATTACTTTATTTTGCTTGCTTTACAAAGAAGAACTATGTAAAATGGTATTATAATATATGCATGCAAAAGTATCTTTTTTAAAAGTTATCATTACAAATAAAACTCCGTATATTTTTCAGTTTGTAATATTACTTAAGAGAATAATCAGAATTTCTCGCTTCTGTTATCAGTTTGTTTATACTGTTTGCCCTTCCGGGTTTTCATGCTTTTTAAATGACCTTTCTTTAGTATCAGTTGAGAATTAAGTTCTTAAGAGATCTGAGTTGAATTCTCTATCTCTCGAAACTCTGTTATATAATATTTTTATGAGTGAAAAAAAGAACGATCCACCAAACACATTTTATTATGCTGTATCCTGCACGTATAATAAGATGCTTCTGTTCCCAGTTTCCGCCAGTTTCTTGAGGCCTTGCGTGTCAAATGGCGAAACTCAAAGCCGTGCTTTGCTTAAACATTTCTTTCTCCCGAAGGAGAATCGAACCCGCAGCTACTGAAATATATATATCACATTTTTTAAAATAAAAGTGCCAATAGCTTATAATTTAAGCCACATCCTAGTTTCCTGATTAGCATCAAGGCTTTTACTCCGCATTTTGATGGACACACATGTGTTATAGCAGTATGTTTTGTCTCGTGATTAAGGCGGCGCCACCCTTTTACCCCATATTTGTACAGGATATTGAAACGTTTTAAAAATTCACAACGAA
>JAEBDU010000052.1:107044-269616 GCA_016802625.1 Heliconius numata | reverse complement strand
AAGCTCCTTATATTGTATTTTAATTAATATCGAGCTATATTCCAAAGAACAAAAGATCTAGAATCAAATGTGTTTACAAATCTCAAAGGAAAGCTGACATGTCCTGAAATGCTTACGGTGAAAGGTTTCTTGGCAAAGTTCAGTGTTTTATTTTTAAATTGCGATTTATTCCAGAATGTTAAGATGTACTCCCATATTGTCTTTTGTCTGTTTGTCTTGTCTGTCTGCATGTCGTGGATGACTCTTTGAGTGCAGCGTTTGTTAGGAACGTAATGTGCTGAAAGGAAGTGGTTATAGTAGCAAAAGACTTTTAAGCTGAAATCATTGTTTAGAAAACGTTTACAAATTTGAACCTGCGCCTCTTAAGAAACCGGAAACTCTTTGACCGCTAAAGCATACGTTCTTTAAGCTGCTTGGAAATTATTATAGACTCGATTCAACTAATTTCGATGATTAACATAATTAGAATAGATTATTTTCTACTGTTAATGTTTTGACTCGTTCTGGTTGTTGTATCGCAAAACTCAACACCGTGTTTTTTTTGTTACCAGAGAGGGAAGATAGAAAAACTTCATTCTCTCAAGATATAATATATGTTGCTAGGATACGACGGGTTCAAATAGATTTGAATGCCAAATAAATAAATAAATAAATGACTATTTTAAATAAATATTTTTATTACGCTCCTGATCGCGCACGCAACCGTATGAAAATGAAACCGCAATATGGCGAATATAAGGCGGAAAGTGGAACATTGAATGTCTTAATACTACATTTCCTCTGCCCATCTTACAAATACCAAGTCAAATCAAGCACCTATTATCAAGTGACAGAGCTCTACGCCAAGTCGCGGCGTAGAGCTTTGTCACTCAAGTGTAATGTCTCCAGAATTCGGCGGAAACTTGGAACCGGAGTGTATGAACACTAAACTCCCTCTGCCTCCCCTGCTACATGCGGGTTACAATATAATTTAAGGGTATAATTTTACATTATTTTTCTTATTGCATTTTAAGGAAAATACAAATACATACATTTATTATATATAAAAGTTTCATACAACCTAAAACCTTTTTTTCATAACAAAAATGAAAGTGATGAATGTACGGTGTACCCGAATGTCATCTATTTAACTCCACTTCCTTCACGACTCGTCCCCTGACATTATTTTGATATGAAGAGCGATGTTATTATAACATTATTGTTTTTTTATATTAACAAATTGATTTTAGGTAGGTTTGTTTGAAAGGGAAGGAAGTTATATCTAAGTTTAATATATTTTTAGAAAACGTATATTATAAATATAATTATTGGTCGATATTGAGTTCGCCACTCAATACGCAGCAAGAATTCGGGGAAAAGCGGAGAACGGAAGTTTGTTAAGGTTGAAGTATCTTTTAATTCAAGGTTCCCCCTGCCTACCTTGCTATACAGTGTGAAGCTATAAGTGTAAAACAATGTACACAGCGGGATTTGAACTTCTGAAAATAGTTTTCTTTCCGAAATTATACCACACCACTCCTTAAAAGTGATAAAAATATAAATATATTTTTTTGATAATACAAAAAATATTATTTTACTATTAAAATCATGCATATTCTATAAGATAAACTTAATAAAAACTAAACAAATATAAAAATGATAATAAAAAGTGATGTCAGAAGTGGGATTCGAACCCACGCCCTCGAAGAGGACCAGAACAGCTCGACCTACTGTGTAGGCAAGGTTACCTTGAGCCTGGCGCCTTAGACCGCTCGGCCATCCTGACTGTGACGAATTACGTCTAATACAGGAAGTTGTAAATTTTAATATAACTTTGTACTAGTTTGAAAGCTATTCTTATAATTAAAAGCTTAAGAGTGGATCTTGTTTGGTTGCTGCCTATTTTTTTGCTTTCTTTCTGCTTCACACTGTATTCCGCATGTAACAGGATAGGCAGAGGGAGCCTTATATTAATATGCCTCTAACTTTGCGCCGAACTCAGGAGCTTAGAGGCGAAACTTAACGACGCGCTTTTGCCTCGACACCAGAGCAAAGAAATAAAAATATTAATTGTTTCGAGTGGAAATAGAACCCAAAACCTGTTGCATTTACAGGCACATGCTTGTGCACCTCGACTGGCCTCTGGCATATTTTATGAGGAAGACTAACCTGTTCCTGTAGTTAGAGCTAGATACCTGGGATACCTGGAAGGTGTTGTGACTCATGTGTCATAAAGCTTTTGACCTCTTGGGCAAAGTAACAGGTAACAACTAGCAGAGAATAAAGAAATATATGGAATGAGCCATTTTAAGTATCACGAAAAACTTAAAATTGAAGCCGGCGTGGTACAGTGGCATATAGACGCGACAGTTGTGGCTTCGATACCCACTCTGGAATTTTTTATTAAATATTGCGTTAAGTTGCGTAATATGAAATGCATTCAATCTAAATTATAATCTATAGACCTTAAATATAATTTCGATCCAACTTAAAAGAAAAAAATATCGCATCAAAATTATTTAACCTATTTCGTATTCAGGTTAAGGGAATGTAATTCTCAAATTCTTCGAGCAATTTTTGTTGGATATTTGAAGTTATTATTATAATATAAACAGGGCGGGTCGTCACAGCGGCGACGGCAGATATTTTGATTAAAACTTACAAAATACTCTTTCAGATTACGCGGCGCAAGTTAAGAACATTTTGGAGGCTCTCTACGTTACTGCTCGAGGGTGGTTCACGTTTACTTAGTGGAATAACAATTTCTTTTTTGGGAAAAAATATTATATTGCGATTTTAAGTTTTGAATTATTTTTGGTTATGTTTTTTTTTTTATTCTGCTGTATCCCGATATATGAGTGGACAAAGAGAATGTAGTGTTAAGAGACTAAGAAAGAAAGTAGGGAATACTTTCTAAACTATTTCGATATATTGCGTGTTCATTGACGGAATTAAATGTCGCACTTTGTCTTGTTATCAGAGCGAGGAAATTCGAATTGAGCCTACGACCGTCGCGCTTAAAGTGGTATGGTGAGCCAATGGGCCACAACGGTCTAAAGTAAAATGTATAAATATATAAAACTTAAAAACAATTATATGACTTTCTTGTACATGTATTTTGATTTTGTTTGTTCCTTTTCTCTACAAAATGTTATTAATGGAATAAGCAAATTAAATTTAGAAAAATAATCATTTTGTTTTTTAATTTGTTAATAAAATAGTATTGTTGTATAAAAAAGAGGAAACTAATTAGCAATTCACAAATTCAGATAAATATTTAGTAAATAAATAACTAACTTTAGTAAATATAACCTACATACTGGTCCCACCAGTCGTGGCATCATTCGTGCATTCATCTAGTGAGAATCAAACCCCTGCGGTGCATGAAATAAAATATTAAATATTTTCAATATTTACTGTGCAGCGGTAATATCCGCCACTCAACAAGTAATGCCTCCAGAATTCAGAGGAAAATCTTACCATTCGGGTTCCCTCTACCTACTGTACTATGTGTGGAACAGGATGAAGCTAAAAAAAACTAGCACATAACATTAAGAACTCTCAGCCTATCACTTGTGCCTCACAACAATAAATGAAAGTCGAAAACTTTTTAAAAAATTATCAATTTAAGTTTGGCCCGATAGCGACGGAGCGACGCTCGCCACCCTTTGACAGATAGCCTTGATTTCATATCGGAACTTTTGTAATGAATCTTTTTGCAGGTGAAAATATTATGATTCTATAATTGAATGCTAATTCTGTTTTTTTTTTCTAGTAGTTTCTGAACAGAATATGTATAGGTAAATGTATTAATTAAATGTAACTCTAACTTTAAAATTCTCAATAATGTGTTTTTAGATATTAAATAAAAAGTCATGCTTTTCCTCGAGCGGGAATCGAACTCACAATCTGTCCCGTTAACAGTAGCACTTTCGTGCCCCTGCACCACGACTGGCCTCAATCACTAATCAATAACTAGAAATAGTAATACAGTCCACACAAACGAACTTGTGGACTACGACTGGTCCGTAATAAAGGAACAACTCCAAAACACGTTTCCTAGTAAAACGTCCATTAGCTGCAATAAAAAGTTTACGCGCGCGCCGTTCTGCCTTCATACACACGACTTGTACTGCTATAAAATATTTATGATGAATCGAGGACACTCTTTGTATAAATCATATGAATCTGTCTTTCTTTGTATTTATTTTAGAGATATTTGATGTCGACCGTCTTCGTAGTAGCCGTCAGAGCGTAGGGACACATGCCTGCGACTGTAATCGTAACGGTTGTGGGTTCAATTCCCATGTTCATTGTTATATTGAATGGTTCTACGCCGCAAAAAAACAGTATTATCATAATGTAATCATTACAAGCGGTTGAAATTTAATTTCTTAGTTTTTGTTACATAGATGCACGTCGGCCTAATAAAACCGTATGAAAAGAAAAAGTAAAGAAAATACACAATAAATGTTCATCGACTACACACAATTCACCTTGAAACAAAGCTATGTACTCGTTTTCTTTATAAATTAACCTCTTCGAAGTTTAGCCATAGAAAAACTAGAAGACTTAATTTTCAACTATTCCAGTGTGAAACTACCGTTTTTATTTTTCATTTCGAAGTCCATTCCTCACGTTGAGCTTTCAACAAATAATAAAAGACTGGTGCAGTACATAAATCAACACACACCACAGGCTAATGGTTTTATAATCATCAGTTCGAAATGAAATGTTTACAAAACTTTTTAAAAACTATTGGGCTTTTGGAAACACCAGTCAAATCATAGTAGTAAAAAGTAAATAATATAAAAACAGCAAAGTGAGTCGTTGCGCACAACGGGGTACAAGCGTGCGAATGAAAGCGCGACAGGTTCTGGGTTCGATCCCCACTCGAGGAAATGCAATATTTATTTAAATTTATATCTTCATTTCTTCGCTCTGGAATCGAGGTTACGTAGCGTTGAGTTCCGGCACTCACCATGCATGCCTCCGGAATTTCGCGGAAAGTGAGGTACGAAGTGCCTTAACGCTGAAGAGTGACTGATTTATTAATTTAATTTTATTTGAAACGTGATAAATCATAAATAAAACAAATAACATTGTTTACAAATTATAGTATTTTGTTTTAAAGTATAATAAAATCATTGAAGGCTCAACAAGCGTAACTCAATTTGCCACTAATTAGGTCAGCGGGGAAGGGTTCACGGCGGAGGTACTTAAGACGACTTCAATCATTCAACTTAATTGACAACACACAAAGAGAAAACAAAATATAAAGTTGTTTGTACTCTGTTTTGTTTAATACGCGGTTTAGTTGTTAATTGTGTTGTGGCATGTTGATTGGAATTACAAATTATGATTTACTTAAAAGAAAAATTGTGTTAATTTAAATTGTATTCCGCAACAATAGGACAGGCAAAGGAAACATACTGTTAAGACACTCCGTTTGCCATTTTCTGCCGATTTCTGGAGACATCATACAGAATTCAATCAGCCTTATTTTGCTTCAACATCAGAGCCAAGAAATGAAAATATTAAATATTTCATTTCATCAAGTAGAAATCGAACCCACATCACGTCGCGTTTACTTGTGCCCGCCCCTACGTCACGACTGGCCTCAACATCTATAGTCAAGTTTATGACTAAACATAATTTCCAACTAGAAACTCCCGATAGCGGCTCGTGTAAATATGTACAGATACCTTCATAATTCATAAGTAACGTCAGTATAGGTAAGTAATATCAGTATGTGTAAGTATATAATGTAAGTAATTGTTGATATTTACGACACTCACATAGCGTACTGCCGCGGCTTAATGTTGCCGCTACGTGGACAATTTAACACGATTGCTAAGGTTTGTTCCACTTGTTGCTAAGCCTTAAAGATGGAAATAAGTAATAAGAGACAGAGTTATTTTAGCTTTACGCTGTATCCTGCATATAGCAGATAAGGCAGAGAGAACCTGGGGACCTAGTGTTAAGAGACTTCGTTCCCATTAACATGTCATTCCTCCGAGTGGGAATCGATCCCATAACCGTCACGTAACAAAATGTATTGGTAGTTTAAATATTGGTGCAATTTCTGTATATTATAAGGAATATATCTTAATATTGTTTCCCCCACATGAAGGGAAAGGAAGAGGGAACCAAGTGTTAAAACTCTCCGTTTCCCACGCAGCAGCTAATAAAAGTGTAAGTTGTTGTTTCTTAATGGCATTTATAGTTATGGCATTTTTTACATTAAAAAAGTGGTAAAATATACAGCCGTGGCTATAAACGTCTAAAACACATACGTACCTATGGTATGAACAAACCCAAAAATATGAGAAGAGAGAGTTTTTCTATATACTTACTTTTAAATATTCTCCTAGTGTACTTTTTTATACCTCAAAAATGTACATACTTGGTCAAATAGTCTAAACAGTAAAATAATATTTTTATGATTACAATAGCAATTTATAAAACCGTAAAATATAAGGTGCAAAGTGGAAGCTCTCGTAGCAAGCAGGCAGGTCGACCGAGATAAGGCGTCTCTATATAACTCATCGAGCCCATATTTCGGCTCTCAGATTGTATACGATTTATGTCTCACACGTTTGCCGCAAGACGTGTTTGGCGATCGTTGACACTTTTATAGTGTCACGTCACTTTGTACAAGTGTCTGCCAAATTAGACTGTGCAAAGGTATATTATAATTCATTATGTTGTGGTCTACGCAAGCGTAATGGTTGTGAGTTCGATTAGTTCTCGAGGTATTTAATTATTTTCCTTTCGTTGTTCTGGTAGCAACACAAAGTCATTCAAGACTCAATGTCTCGAAAGTGAGGCGGTAAGGAGTGTCTTAATTCTTAACACTAGGTTCCCCTTATCCTCCACGAGGAAGATTCGCTCGCTGTTTTCTTGTAAGTGTTTCTTTTGAGAAATCATTATGGAATTGACATATAACCGTATATCCCACGAAGAGATCGAATTTCCACGGCATTCATCTTTATTACCTACGTTTCGCTGCTTCTACTTTCACTTCCATGTCACTTTGTTTCACTTCTTGATGACAGCTATCCAAATACAAATTAAACAACCAAGCTTACATGGCGCATCCTTGTTTAACACCCAATCGGATGTCAAACCAAGGCGACATGCCAGCTCTTGCTCGCACGCAGACTGAGTGATCCGTTCACATTGTACCCAGGTAGTTCCCATAGTTTCGCCCTCACAACTGTCAAAATTTCTCCTTGATCATGCGGAGAGAAAAGATCTAATTCATACATCCTCTTCCAGGTCTAAAGACTCTTTGGGCCTCCAGCAACAGCCCAGTCTAGATGACTGCACCTCGCCGATCATCCGGGAGTACCCCTGGTTTTCAGCGTACACTCAACTTATTTTATACTCATTTCACCATCGCTCATCGCTGCAAAACGTGTGGATGTTCTGTTAAAATTTCACCGTCCTTCGAAAGCACCCCTTTCATTCTACTAGTTAGCGAGCAACCTTGAGAAACACTAACTTCTCGCCAGAAAAGTTTTGTGTTTTCCCTGAAGTTCTTCGTTAACCTTTCATCTCTTTCATTCTCTGCCTTTTAAAGTTTCATCTTTTCAGCACTTTAGTTTGGTGCTTTCGCAGCTTATGCTCTTTCTTTTTTATCTCCCTTATACTACTATCCTTATCTGAAAATTTTTAATCCCGCCGTGCTTTCTTTTTTTCTTTCTACAGCTCTGGCAGCAGGCAACAGGTCTGGCTTCTTTTGGCTCTCGCTTTATTAAGTATCTAATCTCAATTTATAAGAAATATTATACAACCAGACAAAACCAACACAGAGTGTTAGTTGAAATATATATACATAAAATATAGCTTCATTAATTAGTGAACAATATTGCATTTCACTGTAGAGCAGACAAAACATAAATAACTTATTTTCAATGAATTTAAATAGTAATTGGCGAGGTTCTCGCCTTACTTCACTTAAATCAACACTACAGTGGGTTTTCAACAGTTTCACTGCTATTTATCGAAGAGTAATTTATTTTATAACGAAAGATATCGCGTTGTACTCGTATAGTGTTAATTAAAAACAAGCGTCAAGTGGGATCATAAGATATTTTAATTCATGTTATCTTGGTCCAGTGGTACATTGTGGTCCAGTGGCTGTAAAACCCAATATTTCCCAGAAATTGATTGAACCATTTAAAGACCATTCGGAGAATTCAATTATTTTCATTTCTTCGCTTTGGTTGCAAGACAACACCAGGCGTTAGGTTTCGAGACTCTGTCTTGATAATTGGGCAGCAAAGAGAACGAAGTGTCTTTGCTCAGCCTACCCTAGCAGGGTATTTGTGTTTTATTTCGTTTTGGTAACAATATAAAACCCGGCGTTTGGTTCCGCCATTCTGTCTTGATAATTCGATAGAAACTTGATAACGAAATATCTTTCCTCAGCCTACTCTAGCGGGATATTTGAGTTTTATTTCAAAATATTGAAAACAAATAAAAAGTTTTGTATTTTACATTATAGTTGTGTTGAAATGATAAAGTGGTTGTTAACGTCGTTAGTAACAGAAAATAATTTTCTTAACATTATGCAAAACGCTCAGTGCATTTTACAGAGTAATTTCCTTTCCTATAACTCAGAACCCATATTTTACATATTTTCATAATAATCCTTCATTTATGCTCCGAAGCAACTTCGACGAAGCGAGCAATAAAAGTAAGTTACAACTTTTATTATTTCTAAACGTAATTTATTTTCATTTTGACCGTCTTCACGTCTTTTATATAAGTTTTATTATATTTTAACTAGTTTTTAATAAGGCTATGAGATCATAATTTCTTCACAGCAATATAACATTTTGTTTTGTATCTTTCGTTTAGAGTATATAGTAATAAAAATTAAATAACTTCCTTAATTTCAATTGCTATATATTTTAAATTAAATAAATTCGCGAATTAGAGTAGGTGAGCGGGGCTACCATTTCGGATTTCTAATTAACCTCAAATATTGTTTCGAAGTTTCAGTATATTTACAATATGATGAAATTCAACTTACATATTAATCTAGACTTATAATTAAGACAGGGACAATACGCAGCGTCGAGTTCCACTATTCAACCCATAATGTCTACGTTTCCTCTGACAACAATGTATGTGAATGTGAGAGACAAGCGTTAATCTACTTTCTTGTTACATAAAAAGAGACTGAATCCAGAAACCATTGAACAATATATCACAAAATGGTTTAGATTCTCAAATTCATAGCCGACCGACGCCGAGCTCGGGCAGGGTAATTACAAATTGCATTTATTTACATCACAATGCCGTGCCGCGGAACACTTAACAAGCAGTATCTTCACACCGCATCGGCCCGCGCCCGCCCGCCCGCGCCCTCGCCGCCCGCCCGCGCCCTCGTAAATTAGCCGCTAATCGGCTTATTGCCGACTAATATAGTTTAAATTAACTTATCATGTGTTTTAGCCTCTTTGTAAAAAAAAGGATTCGTTTAGTTAAAGGTTTTGCTTAAATTGTATAAATAAAGATTTTGCATTTATTCTATTACTGTAATTATGTATGGTATTTTTTATTTGGTAAGCGATGACATTCTTGTGAAGTTTAACTCGGCCATTTTTACGTACTGCGCTTTTTCATTCAAATTTAATTTTTAATGTTCACAGATCTCTTTTTTTTATTTACCGCAAAAGAACTTAATTATCTTTTTTAGGCAGAGGGGGCCTAGGAACAAGTGTTAATACACTTCGTTCCCTACGTTCTGCACAATTTAGCGGAACTCAAAGTCAAGCTCTATCTCGTTATCAGAACTAGTAAGGAAAATAATTAATTTCCACGAGCGTGAATCGCACCCAGAACCGTCAAGTTAACAGTAATATGCTGCGCCTATGCGCCACAACAGACTCATCAAACATCTTTTATTTATTTTCCTTCCGCGAAATACCTAATATAAGATGTATATGTATAAATGGTATACATACATATCTATTATATAGCTATATACGTAATGAGATCGGAAGAACTTATAATTTAACTCTAGACCCACTACCGTCGCGTGCAGACACTTTAGAGCTGCATTCTCAGGATGTTAATTTCCATTAACTTAATTTACTGTATTGTCTTGTTCTTGTTGATAATTGTGTGATTGTGAAAGTGATTATTTGAGACTCGATTCCAGCCTAAGTATTGTATAAAGTACAAAATATAATTTTGTGTTTCACTACTAGTTATCAAACAATTTCCCTAACATGAACGAAAAATTAGGAACTACCATGATGAAGATGTTAAGATTATTCCACTAAAAAGAAAATAAGCAAAACCAAACAACCTATATCCTAAATAAAATATAAAATTCACGAAAAATAAAACTATTTATGCCATCACAACAGTATCATATAAACAAGAGTATCACAGTCCCAGGTACGGCGTAGTAGTGGCACCGGAAGTAGTGCACGTTCGTGGCACATCGGAAGGCGTCTTGCCACGCACCGCTTGTAAATTCAACGTAATCGCTTTATAGCGGGCTGATGCAGCTAAATGTCCTTCCTGCTGCTATCTAATAAAACGTGCTCGGGAATGGGTTTCGGTAAGAACTAAATGAGCTAGGTAACGACTATGATGTTAGGGTTATATGGGTTTAATAATTATGGCGAAAACTATACTAATTATTAATGGGGTAGGATATTTTTTGTTGTAAGTTGTAGTGTTTGCTTGTTTAGTGAATATCACGCTTTTTTCCACATTCTGTTCCATTAAAATATTCAATTCCTGGAATTGATGGAACTCAAAGCCACATTATGTCTAAAAGAGTAACGAGAACGGATTTACCCCAGAACTATCGTGTTTGCACTCAGACTGTTCCATCGTACCACGACGGCATCTATTTTAGACGTTGAGTTAAGAGGAGGAGCACAACATCGCACTGTGTCGGAAAAACATACATCGATTTAGTGTAATAGTTAAATACTATTAAAAGTGTCCTCATATTGGCGTCCATCTAAATTTGATCCAATTTATATCGATTATTAATATTATCAAGTGTTATTGGTCTGCAATGTCCAATAGTATTCCAATATTATAGGCTATGTGCTTATTGCTTTCATCTGTTTACATCCGATATTAATACCTCTAATCTGCACTGATTTGAGCAATCCTAACCAAGTTAGCAATCATGGCTGCTAGCTAGGAAGACAGTTTAATACTAGTAATACAAATGGAGGTATGATATAACAAAACACTATTAAGAGGTAAAATGAATTTGTACAAATATATATTAAATAGAAGTTGGAGGTGTTTTTGATTTTATTTTTATGTGTATGGGACCACAGTGCCATAAGCTAGGGCACATTGAGTCAATGTCTGCCAATAAACACGATGAATCTACTCATTATCCGCAATAGAGGACTAAATGCTGCGTGACGCTAAAAAAAAGTTTTGTAAACATGATAAGCCCTAGAGCTTTATTACAATGCTTCAGAGAGATAAAAAAAATAAAACACAAAATTTATTTTTCTGGTTCCGCAACAAATATTTAAAAAAAATATGATGCTAAACCTACCTATAGACATGAATAACGATTCTTTCTTATATCTTCAATACCTAAATGGCAATCAATAGTTTAAGCTAACGCAGATTTCTACACATAGGAGCGTGTGATTGCTACCACAGTCAACGGCGTGTAGCGGCTATCCATGTTAAATGAGCAGCAATTAACCTCCCTGGCGCTCCTGATCTAATGTGTTGATACAATGTAAACCAGCTCAGCTTTGGCTTTGATTACTGCGGTTGTACCAAAGCACTAGATAGATAGTAAAATGTTGATTTTACTCGTCAAACTGAAAAAAATGTATTGTAATAGCTTTTAACATCTACATAAAGCTAGTACTGCCTTGAAAGGCTGTTTTATGGAGAACTGGTAATAAGCTACTCAGTCGGTCTTTTCAATATAAAAGTTAAAATTGTAATACTTTATAATATAATTTTAATGGTAGCTATCCTGCATAAACATCAAATAATCTTGTTTCCAAACTATTATAATATAATCTTTAAATATTCTTGGACGCAATAAAATAAAAAAAAATAGCTTCGCTTTTCAGTCTTTGTATAAATGACAAACTTGTCTTTGTGGTTTTTGAATATTTACCTAAAAAAAGTTCCTTAAAAACTTTTTAAACAAATTTAAATAAAGTAGTATTTTTTAAAACATTGTAAGTGTGTGTGTGTTATAAATTGAACTTTTATTATAGTTAATAACACTTTATTTTGTAAATTATGAATAGGTAAAACATTTACAAAATAAATAAATATTGTACAAATAAAAAAAAAAGTAGTTTAATTGATTAACTTACAATATATATAAACTGTTTAACATAATAATTGAAACGTGACGCTGTTCGTTTTATTAATCCTATACCCAAACCACAATATTTCAGTTTACTAAGGTTTTTTTTAAAAATACAGCATTTTTATTTGCATTTTTCACTTTGTAATTTTAAAAGTTAGAGGGAACGTACAAATTTCAAGAATGAAGGTCAACGGGAAGTACCATTAATAAAAATTTAGAAACTTAACTTTGCGATTTTCTTTTACTTATAAATTTGCAATTGTTTTATTCGTAATGCGTTGACTTAAAAGCTTGTTTTTCTTGTGATTCGAGACACCATTGAATTGAATATAGACACCTCTACGTAATCTCGAGAAAAATAGTCTTCAGAGGTGATCCTATAAGAGTTCCGTTTTTTTTTCTTTTGACGTATGGAACCCTAAAAATTATGTTAGCTCCTATGTATGTATGGGATCCTTTTTTATTATTTTTCATTTTTGAATAAAAATAGTAAAGCGTTTCTAGGAATCCTACAATACACGTCTGCTTACCAAGTTCCGGGTTAATAGTTTTTGCATAACGAAGTTGTGGCATATGAATGGACAAATGGACAGACAGACCATTGCCATTCGAGTACGAAATTCTGAAAAAAGTATTCGCTTGAGCCAAAGTATTATTGGACTTGGCAAGGTATACTATTAAATACAAAATACATACTATTAAATACTAATACGAATATATGATGAAAACACTTTCAACAATCTAAATAAAATAATTTTGTAAAACATCAAACGCTAATAGAGATTCATAAACCTTTAGAGCCCAATTTCCTCACAATAAAGACGAAACGTTTATATAAGGCAACATTCGGCAATGAAAGTTAATGTGTCTGTGAGGATCTCGTAAATATCTAGGGTACCTAAGCAATATAGTAACGAATAGAATATTACATGGAAATTGATCGTGGCCCAGATTTCTGGATTTTAGGTAAAAATAATATCTGGATCGTAACTTATGATAATGAAACGTGATAAAAATCCGATATTATTACAGATTCTCTGAACACGTTTAGATATTTGGCTCAACTAAAAAGGTTGTTGGTGAAGAATTTTAGAAGTATTATAGGTAAGCTTGTTTTTATATTGAACTTATAAACATAATATAATTACGTCTTATAAAACTTTTATAAGTTTTTAAAGTGAAGATGTTTTATTCTTTTATTTTTATTACTTAACCTTAAAAAATATGAATGGCCAGCACTTACCGTGGTTGATCAATTATTTTACGCAATATTAGTTTCATTAAAAGTTTAAAAAGAATATATCACTATTTCTCTCTGGATATATAAAGGCCTTAATAAATAGCGATAAAATAAATAATATAGATATAACAACTGCGTACCCAGAGCAGCGTATAATTGAATATAATTTTATTGAACCATTTGATCACGTAGGTCCGTATAAATAACCATTTCATCACACAATAAAATTTCATTGGAATAGGATCGATGATGCGATCCCGAATGTCAACTTTAATCGAGCTATCGAATAAAAGTGTTAAAAATTATCATAACCCTAACGCAATACCCTAAATGATGTTAAATATATTTTTTCACCTTAGATTTACTTTATCCTTCTCGTATAGGGGTAAGGTTTATTTTGCATTGGCGGGACGTCTGGTTGCTCATATATCTGACTGGGAGGATCGGTCGACTGAGTAATGTTTTATTCATGAGGCGAATTGGTGTTTGTCTAAATTTGACGTACTATAGTTCAAGCTGGATTGAAATCGTGCCAGAAAAGTTGGTTGCCCCTAGTTGGGTACACGTTATGCGTATCTGTTATTTTGATGCCACGCCTGAGACATACTCGTAGCAATGAATATTATGTCACCGCCTATACTTCTATGTGGGATATTTTTTATATGGAAATGTTTTAAGCATTCTCTAAAGCTGCAGAAATTATAGATGAATCCGACATTTATTTTTACCGTCTAAAAACCATAATTATAGTTTCTTGTTTTTTAAAACTATGTGTATATTTTTATTCATTTTTAAATAGCCGTTTCATTTTCGAGCGCACATAATAAGAATATAATTTTAAATCTAAACAAATCCAAAATCATTTCAAATAAATGTTCAACATCCTAACATCTAAAACAAATAGATGTTGAATTTCGCAAGCTTTCACGCCACAATGAGTCCCACATCGAGAAATGTTGTTTTTCCACCATTTCCATAGTGCCCATCAAATGGAACAGTGTAAGTTATTCCGATCGAGCCTTCAGATGAGATTGACGCGCATCTCTTTATTTATCACCGCCGCGAATGTTTGCGCCGTTATTGCTCCTCTAGTGCGACGAAAGTGAATTTTGATGCGGCATTTTATGTGTTTTAGACAAACGTTTACAGGATCCCTTTGTTTTCCGTTCTTTGTCTCCAACTGATATTGCCTATTCCGTTTTTTTGCTTACCACATATAGCAGTAAAACCAGCCAATATTTTATTGGAGTTGTGTGCAATGGGAAGGAATTATAACTATTTTGTCTCTGATAGTGTTGTTTTATGTGAAAATTTGTTAATATTTAATAAAAAAACATGTTTTGCATAAGAAGAGGGTTAGTAAAGCATGTGCAACAAAGAAATTAGCATAAGACTTACTTCGAGAGTTGAGACTTACTATACACACGATGTTAGCGGGTTTGATTCCCACAGGGTTATTGTTATTGTCTGGCAAATCATAGCAGGCTGTTAGCATCTACGACTAATTATGTGATATCTAAAAATTGTACAGCGAGTGAAAAAAAGCCTTTCAACATAAAATTTCCTTTGCGTATCCTGCTGTATGTAGCAAGTGCGTGAAAATAAATATTTTAAAACGGAATCTATTTACATAGAAATCTTTCATTACTGACTGACAGCCAACGCGTAGCCGTAAGCACGCGCAGTACAACGCTGAAATTAGGGGGGGTAGATTTCTGCCGGAGAATTCCCGAAATTTCCACGGCATCGGAAAAAATCGAGACTTTAAGTTTTATAGTTCACGTAAACGAAATTGCGGACAGCCACGAGTTTTATATAAAATATAATTGTATAATTAAATGGAGTGTAGCAAAAAATTTAAAAGTGATCTCTGAACTCACAGGAAACGGAAATACACAAAACGGAAATCAAACTTATTCTTGCCAATTACGTAAGTAGAATACAATATTGAAGCCCAACATAGCAAAGAATAGTCTGGAACGTTTAATAAATATTAAATGAATCTTTCAGACAAAGGCATCTGGTAATTCAGAGATTGTAAGTGTCAGTAAATGGGTCAAGTTTCAAAGGCCTAGTCTCGAGGGGACTTGCCGCATTCGAATGCAAGACTATTTGTCTTCATTGTGGAGTTGACGTTATTGGACGTCAGTTGGTGACGATTTGGGTTCACTTTTTGCACAATTTGTGTATATTTTTGTGGGAATCAGAGCGTTAACGGATCAAAGTGGGATAGAAAATATATTTTTTTGGATTTTTTTTGCAATACGAAAATATTATCTTATTATATTATCTTTGATATCTCCGTCATGTTATGAATATAGAACTGAATCAATGAGCTATAGATTGGAGACCCGAGAAAGTGTTCTTTTTATTAAGTCAACCTATGTTGGGCATTGGTTTCTATTATTTTCATAAAATGGACAATACCTTATTACCAAAAAAAAAACTAAAAAGTTCTTACATTTCATTCTATACATAATTAGTCACTAATCCAAGCAACAACACAACATATCCACAAACACTCACCGCCTGCACTCGACTCGAGAACTCGTCTCGAGGAATCTTAACGAATTACCGATTCAATGATTCAATCGGACCCACTCAGTCGGACAGTTGGCGATGTTTTCGAATCCTAGAAAGTTATTTAATTTCGCGATAAACGAATGCTTTCAAGCAATTGCCCGATCGCCGTTCAGCTCCAATCGTCCAATACTTGTTTTATACAGGTCCCTTTCATCAACTTTGTTTAAATGAAACAGTCACTTTAATAAGATTGTGAATTTGTATGGAATTAAATTAGAAGTTATTTTTGGGTTTACTTATTATTTTACATTTATTAGGAAGTGGCACCTTATTAAACTTTTTACTATCCATCTAAATATAATCTATATATATAAAAGGACTTGTCCTCACTGACTGAGGTAAGACGCACGCACAGCCGTAACCGCTGATGGTAGAAACGTGAAATTTGGCCAGATGTTTACTTTTGTAATCTGGACATCCACTAAGAAGGGATTTTGAAAAATTTTTACCCTAAAGGGGTGAAATAGGGGTTCAAAGTTTGTATGGAAAAAAAATTAAATCGGCACCGATTTTTATAAAATTTGAAATTTAGATTTTTAAAAGTATTTAATTGAATACGTGTTTCATCGTTTTCTAGAATTCTCCCCCTAAGGGTGCAATTAGGGGTTGAAAGTTTGTATAGATTTTTTTTTAAATCGGCACCAATTTTTATAAAATTTGAAATTCAGACTCTTAAAAGTATTTAATAGAACACATGTTTCATGGTTTTCTAGAATTCTTTCCCTAAGGTTGCAAATAAGGGGTTGAAAGTTTGTATGGAAAAATCTTTAAAACGCCACCGATTTTTATAAAATTTGAAATTTAGACTCTTAAAAATATTTCATTGAACACATGTTTCGTGGTTTATTAGAATTCACCCCTAATTACGCAAGCGAAGCTGCGCGCGGTCGCTAGTCTTACATAGTAGTGTAGTTGATTATCAAATTAGTTATAACTCGCAATTATTCACGTTTGCTAAACTACTAGTAATTTTAAAACAAAGCAGGTAAGGCAGAGGGAACTTTTCGCACTTTCCGCCCAATTTTAAAGATTTTAAAATAAATTTTGATTTTAAAGATTGTCTACTAAAGCCAATAAAATAATAATTTGAAACTCTCCAAATGATTTTTTTTTGCGTAAAACATATTTTTACGTAATATTAATTATATCAGCTACTACCTACTAGCTGATTCTAGAATTAGAAACTATCATACTTGACTAACAGAATAAAGCAATTGCAAGTTACGGAATAATTTATTTTCTCTCGAAAATAATTGCCTTCAAATCCAAATTCTCTACCCATTATATAGATACAAATATATTTACAACAAGGGCTCAAAGAATCAATTGGACAACGAGAAAGCTGTTTTCTTTTTCAATCAGTGACTGTCCCTCGAGACTGTTTCTACGAACATCGCTGCAAAAATATTTGCGAATCCACAGTCTAAAAGTTGTGTAGGGAAATTTTAGTATGCTGGTGTATTACGTTGTAGTTTATTCTCTATTCTTATACTCTGTGTCCCGTTTCGGTACGATACTTGGACGGTAGTTATAAAATAAATTGAATATTGACACTCTGTCCCGGCGCGTTCGTTTCGTGGGGGAATTGAACGCGGTATATTTTAAGATGGTTAAATTTATGTAAGGGTCTCCCATGTAATAGCTTTTTTTGTATTTTTATTTCTTTATGGTCACGTTTCCTTTGTATATTGCCGGGTAAGCCGGAAGAATATCGCAATGAGCCCTACATTACTGTATATATATGTATGTTTTCAATTTTTCTCATTTAATTTAGAGACTGCTTGCTAAGAAATCTTCGAATCTTACATTTATATCAATTGCCTATATAAATATTACATAAAAAGAAATATTATAAAAAATATATATTTTCACAATATTATATTTTTCTGTACGAAATTAAATATACATCAGAGTAGAATAGAGTACAAATAAGCTATCATTAAATAGGATTATCTTATTACAAACAATAATAGGTTTCTGTAAGCGATCACGCGAACGGTATCAATAACATTTTCGTAGCGATGCCTTAAAAACTTTTATTTTCGGAAACCAGCCATCAAAGAGATCGTGCATTGAATATCTTTGAATAGTTGAGATATTTTATTTATTCCTCAACATCCCTCGGGCCTCATATCTTTGATTGTTCACTATAATTTACGGTGTTCTATTAAAATAATCGCGGATTGTTAAGTAATTAAATAAGCTCAATTTATTGCGCAATACATGGGCATATATTCTAGTTTTTATTGAAATTATAATTTATCTATTTGTATTTGTAACAAGTTCAAATCTTTTGAAGTCTCGTCGACGTCAAATCTTTATACATTTGGAAATACATACTTTTTAATTCTCTATTGAAATAAAGTTCATTTGCCACTTTCAAAGCTTACCATACCCCCATTATTATTCATCTGTCAGCGGCTGAACTAGAAAGAAAAAAATTCGTTCCAACTTTTTTGTGACAATCCATGCGGAAGCGTTAATAGGCTGACGAAATGTAAAACCAAGTTATTTTCCATATTTTTCAACGGTTTCAGTAAATCTATTATTTGATAAAAAGTTATATTTTATTAAGCGTTTTGTTCGCCCCTTTGGTTTTGTGCTTCGATTGTTTTAAATTAATATTGTACATTTTAATAAAGGGTTCTTTGTTACATTAAACTTACTTTGAGTGTCATGTCGCCTACTTTTTAATTACGACTTTTATTCTTGTATATATTTTGTATGTGCGTATTATATAAATACAGAGGCAAGTAGTGCAGTTGGAGAACGTTTGAAAAACATTTCTAATATTGTTACAGTATTTATATCGAAAGTATAATTTACTTTATAGATGTTTGAAAATATTCAGATTTGAAGATTTCGAAATATAAAGAGAATCCTCTGAAATAAGACGTGTGTGTTCAAACATGGTACAACTTAATGTCTTCGTCTGGAGCCTGGATGCGAGCCAGGACTTACCCGCAATGATAGTGTAGGAGGCGAATGTCAACTGCGTTATAATAACAATAGTTTTCCATTTACCCAAAATCGGTCAATAGAAACTAGACTTAAAATAAAAAGTTCTTGACTTATTTATTTTTTAATCATTGAGCTACTTTACAATGATAAAAATATTTACTTGACACCCGATACTTAATATTATATAATAAGAAAATTTGATCTAATTTTAACGATTTTTTCTATTTTTAAGCTCCACGCTGTATCCCGCGCATGTAGAACTATATACAATGCTGGACATCGAATTCGTTACCATCGTACTTATTATCAGACAATATCATACGATACGATAAAACCCAATAGTAAAGAGAACAACAATACGAAACACAACTTTATGTGAAATTATATTTGTCATACCTATCGAGGTCATTTTATTCGTTATTCTGATTTGCCCAATCCAATTTTTACATTACGTTTCTTGTACTATTTTTTTGTAAAATGATTTAAAACTATACATAAGCATTCATATTGCATCCTCTGCCTCTTAGACTACATGCTCGGCTTGCACGCAAACAGAACGTTCCGTCAACGTCTCCTTACCTCGAATTTAATAACATTTCCACTGAAGCCGAGTAAAATTTATTAACTGGTTATAAAATTTGCGCTACATTCCTTCTCATCTCTATTATAAATATCCAATATTAAAATTGAAGCATATTAAAATTAAAACATTTTAAATAAAATTAAGATATTGCTTTTGTGAGTATATGTGTGGAGAACGGTACTTAAGTCATATTTTAATCTTATAATTTTCTGTACGTCTGTTTGTCACACAATTTTTCCTATTAACAACAGTTAGATAAATATTGTTGCCGAAAAAAATAAATAGATTAAACCGTTTCTAACTTTAGCGTGCACAGAGTAACAAATAAAAATACAAACAGGTAAAAATTTTAAAAACCATTGTTTTATGTTCTATTAGGTATATCGATTGATAAATGCCCCCAATAACAGATTATTCTATGTACAGACAACGATTAGTTATGATATCGTTATGGACAAATTTTACAAAAAATAATTATAGTATGCTTTTTTTAATTTTCTCAAATAAATCAAATAGTTTCAAAAATCTACATATATTGAACTGTGACAAAACAAATAGTTTTGCTGGCATAGGCGTTTATATGAAATCATCTAAAGTAAATATTCATTTAATAATCAATCTAGCGTAAACGGTCGCGACAGCCGATATTTTTAAAATATTACATTTTAAATTTCAAATAAATTCCCAGCAACTCCATCCATCATGTGATTTCGCTGCATTTTCACTCATAGATTTTGAGTTTCGAATCAAATAACAAAGTTTTTTCTGGCGTCCCGTATTTAGTGGTTCGGGCCCGGCTTGATTTATATTCATAGCCCATTTAAGATTAATTGCGATTTGAATAGTAAAGCAATTTCATATTATGTATGTTTTTCTATAGGGAACCTAGTATTAAGACATTCCTTTCCCCACTTTTCACCAATTTTTTCAAGGCCTTTTCGTGCTGTGTGGCGGAACTCAACCCCGCTACCTATGTGTATATAAAATGACACATACCAAAAATCATTTTTTATAAATGAAAAACTAAGTTATACGAGTATGTTATGTTAAATCTTTTTGGTCCCTACTTTCCAATCAATTTTTATGACTATCGGAAGGGAGAATTGAAAATAATTAATTAAAACATAACCATTCCATTTCGCGACGGCCGCCTCTTATTCATTTAAAACCTCTTAAACCTTCATATTTACCTTCGCGTAGATGGTGTTTATAATAGAATAAATATTTTTTAGTAGGTACTTTGACCAATGTACTTTTGAATAAGTAACAAAAAAAATCCTCCACATCTCTCCATACATTTAAACTATAAGCCCTTATAATAAAATCTTTCTTACAGCTTCCCGTGGAGTGTTTTCTCCGTGTAAGCTCAATTCAATCAAATCATCGCTATAAAACTTCCATACTATGAGTTCGTAAGAGCTATAACTTATTCGATGCGTTTAAGCGGTTTTGTTCGAGGCGGAAATAGGGAGGACGTGGGGCTAGTGCGTGGTACTTGTTTTATTGATCTACACTAATTGTATTTAAATACATTTTTTATTGATTGATGATTGACGATAATAATTGTTTTTTTTTATAAAAAAATGTTTGTTATTTGTAAAAATATATTTCTATATTTTTTTATAACTTTAGAGAAAAGTTTTTTTTTGGACAAGTACAACAAATATTTTCATAAGATACTTTTGATCAAATCGATCTTTAAACTTGATGTATTTTTTATCACGGCAGGCAGAAGAAACTTAGGTATTGAAGCATTGAGTATTGAGTGTATTACCTCGTTACCACAGAGATGAAATGAAAATATTAAATAATTCATTCATCAGAGTGACAATCGAACCTACAGACGCTACGTAGATCTAATCACACACTTGCGCTACTGCGCTACGACGGCCTCGTCTACATACACGTTTATGAAATTATGCAAAATTCTATTTTATGCGCTGAAATGATATTCATAGCAAAAATCGAATCTACAATATAGTCCTTGTCAAACTAAATACCACTAAGCAATATGTAAGTATTTTTTGCTCGTATAACCCGTCACGTCACAATGTCATCAAGCTGTCGCCGCCGCTACGCATATCTTGATAAATTGATTTTTTCAGCGGCTACGCGGGTTAATAATATATTATTATAATTTCCTTCTAAGACCTATCAGAAATATGGAACATGTAAAAGAGCTCTTGGATTTTAATTTTGCTCGAAAACCGGAGGATATTCGAAATATACTATTGTATAAGTAAGTCTTTGCGTACATCGCGTAACGCTTATATTGTACAAAGATATACATTTTGCATCAGCTTCACGCTGTATCCGCACGCAGCAGGGTGGGCAGAGGGAACCTAGCTTTAAGCCATTAGTGCCCCTGCGCAACCACTAAGCTGTAAAAAAATGCATCATTCGAATATTTAAAAAAACTATTATTGTTTTTTTGTTGTTTTAAGTTTTTAACACATATACTGAGTTTTCTTTTGTATGTGCTTATAACATGACTTTGCCGTCAACACATCAACTATCTAGTTTTAACAAAAGAAATAATAAAACGCCATCGCTTATTAAGTACATAAAAAAGCAAACACGACATTTAAAGAAACATTCGCCCTAATATTATTATTTCACTAAGGGTTATAAAATACTCGTAAAGTTCTTCACAGATCTCAACACGGAGGGTAACTTGATAGAATCGTAAAATCGAGCTTAATCATCGGAATAAAAGCTAGCATCGGGGAATGATAGAAAAAATCACTTCCTATGATTTTATTGGTTTATTTAAAGTAATGTATAGCTTAGACAAAGTTTATGCATGTAGTTCGTTCTAATTGTATTATTATATTAGAAAAAATTAAAATACATGTTACAAATTAAAATACATGTCAAAACATAACCGAACGAGAAAGAAAGATATCTCGCATTCTTTTTCACGCAATTACCTATTTATTATAATAAATCTAAATAACATACAAAGCTCTTATTAAAATTGTTTAATAAAATCCTACTTTAAGTCAATTTATTATATCACCTTTATTATGAAATTATTTAGAAATAATGCATGGTTATTGAACCACCCACAAAATTATATTCAAAATTGTTAACACACAAAATGATATTGAACTACAATAGATAGGTACTTACATTTAACATTAGTTTTACATCGTCGTTGTCGCATTCTCCTTTCACTACCACTAATATTTTCAACATCACACATAAGTAATATTAAAAACTCAACATTTGTTTGAAATGTCTTAAAAGATGTCTTAAAAGTGTATGTTTTGATAGTACACTCAAATACTAACACACAATAGTTTCACATTTGAGAAAAATACCCAGTAATCACATCATCACGATCACGAAACATTCGTCACAATTTTAGAAATCCGATTAATGATAAAATTAATATTTGATATTAATTTCAACATCCAAATAATTTAAAACACTTAATAATTATTCAATGTCTAAAGTTGAACAAAATAATGTAAATACAACAGAACTTAGCCGTTCCGCGGCCGTTCCGCAGCTAAGTTCTGTTCTTACTAGTGTTGCCAATCGATAGTCGACTATCGATAGGCTATCGATAGTTGTCCGATAGTAGGACTATCGATACTATCGATTGTCCTATCATACCATAGGCTTTTTTAGATTAAAACTATCGATTGCGAAACAATCGATAGTTTGGCAACGCTAGTGCTTACACAGATAACTAAAAATATTGTAATAGTTGCCACTAACTAAAATACTTCTCGAACATACTTTTAAATTTTATATTAAGATTTTCATTATTATTTATATTTGTTTAATTATTTTGATAGAAAATCGTATAAAAATTAAATAGATACGAGTCTTATAATGTTAATGTTATGTCTTTTTTCTTTTATTAATTATTACTATAAACATAATTATTAAAACATAAATCTTAAATGAAAACTAGTATTCAGATTTTGAGGTAAAATATTTTTTTATCAAAATAAGAATTGGTTTTTGATTTAATCAAATAGTAAATGATATATCTAAGCATTTACATATTTAGCGGAAATACTGTACTCATGAGTAGTATCGAAAAAAAAGTATCGTACTCTCAAAAGTATCGATACTTTGAAGTATCGAGTACTTTTTTATAGCCTAATGCGAATATGTAGCACGTCAATGTCAGTTAGTAAGTAACGTCTTTGTAAAAAATAACAAAAAAAATTTTTTAAGCCACTTACTCATAAAATTATTAACACAAAAGTATCGATGTTTTGAAGTATCGAGTACTTTTCTTAAGAACTAATGAGCATGCGTTAGAAAATCAAAGTCAGTCAGTAAGTAAGTAACAAAAATAAAAAAATATATAAATCCCATTCTTCTTCCTTACAATCGTTAGTAATAAAAAACATTCGAGCCATTTCGGTGAAAGGCTCTTTCGGGATTTTTTTCAGAGTAGGTATTAGTAGTAGTGTAACTAATTTATGTACTCATTACTATTATAATTATTATCAAATAATAATTAGAGAATAATTTAGAATGTTACAAAAATTCTCTAATTACGATTTTCGATCCTCGCATACAGAGGACCCCAAAGGAAGATTGCGTGTCTGTGAGATGTTGTTATCATAAGTATGAGTCGAAAGGCCAAGTTAGTTAGGTAATTTATTCGATACGATACCTATTAAAAAGTACTTGATTAGTACAAGTATCGAATACAAAATTATCGGTTTCGAAAGGTCGATACCACAAAGTATCGATACTTTTCCCGTGTCTACGTGTTTTGCTTTGTAACTAAAGTTGGGTTACATACAAAGATTGGAGGTCTCGAGCTTTTTCTGAAATTCAAGCTTAGCTTAGCCGGAGCCTCACTTGAACTAGCGGCTTTAATTCCAAATCTTGCTTTATCAAAAGGGGGCTTTTAAGTCTATTATTTTTTAGGGTTTAACTACAAATGTATAGATTTTAATTTTTTTCCTAAACTATTACTAGATAATACTTTATCTGTAGATGCTACCTGTCAAATTTCATAATTCTAGGTTAACCAAAAGTATCTTATTAGTTTTGATCTATTTTATAGTGATGAAATATGCGTTTTTGCGTTATAACCGGCCATACCTCTTTTTAAGTAAACATTGAAATATAACTCTTGACAGACCGACGAACGGGCAACAAAGTGATCTAATAAGGGTTTCTAAAGGTACGGAACCCTAACAACTAATATATCACACGTCATTTTAATTAAAATAACAATAAAATTCAGGCGTTAAAACACATTAAATGTCCCAATACTTTTTATCAATCGACTGTAAAAATAATAATTTTGAAAGCTTGTGTAGGCGACTAAATATCGATTATGTTTCCCTGCTGACATCGATGTTATGTTTTATTTAATGTAACATCCTTATTTGAACTGTTAACATCGATGATCATCGGAGCTTCCCTAAGCTATACGTGACTGTCGGCTTGTTTTTGTTAAATTATTTAGTTTTTTCTTGTGTATATCGTGTTTTTATTACTATTTGAATTATTATTATTTGTGTTTTTGTGATATTTACTTTACCAATTTGGACAATTCTTTTTTTAAAACTTTTAGTTAGTGTTTTTTATTTTAAAATGGCGTATTCTCATTTTACTGCTACGGAGTATATAGATATGATTTTAATTATATATGGAGAATGTGGACAAAATGGAGCTCTCGCAGTACAAACATACCGAGAAAGGTATGGTGATAGTCGTAGATGTCCATCAGATTATCGTACAATTGTAAAAGTTGTACAAAGGGGCCGAGAAAACCAACCATTAGTGCCACACCAAGAGCGTGTTTCGTCACAGGAATTACCAATAGTGTAAGAAATGGAAATTTTAAATTATAACCATAGAAATCCTACGACCAGTTTACGCACAACAGCCAATCAATTCCAAGTTAGTCACTTTACGGTACACAAAATTTTAAAACGAAACAAACGTCGTCCTTTCAAATACACAAAAGTTCAGGCTTTATTACCAAGAGACAGGCCTATCAGAGTAGCTCATTGCCAATGGCTGCTAGACAATGTCATCATCGACTCAGATTTTGTATTTAACATTTTATGTACTGACGAGAGCACTTTCACTCACAATGGCATTTGGAACCCGCAAAATTTTAGATATTGGAGTGAACAAAATTTACATCTAAGTCGAGGAGATAATCATCAATACAGATTTGCTGTCAATATATGGGCTGGAATTCATAGAAATGCAATAAGAGGGCCAGTTTTTATTGACGGCAACTGAAATACATACTCAGAAATTTTTAGAACTCATACGCGGCCCCGTAAGAGAATATGTCGACCAGATCCCCCTAGACGTATATCGTAAGATGTGGTTTCAGTTAGATGGAGCACCTGCACACTCTGGAATGCTTGCTAGAAACACGCTCGCGAGCATATATGGAGAACAATGGATCGGAAGGTATGGACCTCGGCGTTTTATTTTAAAACGAATATTTTATTATTTATTTTGTTTGAAAAAATAACTTTTTCATTTTTGGGAATTATTTTTTTTCTGAATTATATTAGGCTTTTATAGAATAGTTAAAACTGTGGTTTCATTTGAAGTGGTGCTGTCAATTCAACCCTGTACATTTACAAAAGGGTTAAAATGTGTAAAAATAACCATTTATTATTAAAAATAAAAATAGAAGTTACAAATAACAATAAAAAGTGATGTCAGAAGTGGGATTCGAACCCACGCCCTCAAAGAGGACCAGAACAGCTCGACCTACTGCGTAGGCAAGGTTACCTTGAGCCTGGCACCTTAGACCGCTTGGCCATCCTGACTGTGACATGACATGTTTAATACAGGAAGCTGTTGTAGACTTATTTTTAGCTTAACGCTATATCTCGCATATAGTATTAGGTAGAAGGATTTAAATTAAGCATTTAGTACTCTATTTTCGTTGAGTGATGGAACTGCACATCTCGCTTTGTCTTGTTGCCGTAGCAATGAATTAAAAATAATTTCTTTACCGAATAATAGTCGAACTCACAACGATCGCGCTTACGATCAAACACATCTCACTGCGCAACAACTGCCTTACACTAATTACGTGTAGTCATAATTAACATAATTACATTAAATAGGAAAATTCCTCTGATATTCCTCCCCAAGGTACACCTCCAAACAGCAAAACATCAAACCACGCAATTTATTAATTTACAATGCCAAATAATTTCGCGCTCGGTGAAATTTCTAAGAGATCCACAATTGCGGTATCTGAATTAGCCATCGTTATCTCCACTTCAAAGACTTGAAGCCACGAGAGCCCGATTTATTTGTAGGCCTTTTTGTGCACGTTGTGGCATTCAAAAATCTGTAGAGCCATCATCAAAGGAATCTACGCTCTACATTCTTTATTATGCTAGAGAGTGTATTGTTGGTTCGCTCTAGATATTATGATATTTGCTTGGATAACATTTTTGTAGTGAGGATGTGCTAGTTAGCGGAAAACAGATCTTTAACACGCGTTTATTGGATGGAAAGCCTTGAATTAAAATCAAAGAATCTGAATTACAAGCAATTTTAATTGTTGTATCATTATGAAATTTAACTATTATATGAAGATAATATTTTGGTGTCATCGAGATGGTCTGATGATGGAATTGGGAAGTAGGTGATTAAACTACCTACTGGTAAACATATCGAGTTTGGAGGTCGTCGTGGTCCTTTGTGACAGCAACTGGTTGCCGCGCGATCCCTTCACAGAAAAATGAATTATTTCATTTACTTGCTATAGTAGGTAAAGCGCAGCGTCCGGTAACACCATATAACATCCCAATCAAAGTCTTGAAAATTACGAGAAAAGTGGGCAGTGGGATGTCTTAACAATCCAGGTTGACAGAGGGTTTAAACTTTTATAAGCAGAGAAAGCATAAAAACACCTGAAATATTAATTTTTTTTTCACAAAAATATATTCTCTTTTAAATATTTATTAAGCAAATATCAATTGAAGTCTCAAGTGAATCAAAAATATTTTTATATTGATATATATTTTTCATACTCAAATTAATTTTTCATCTTCGTAATATATTACTACTTTAATATGTTACATATAAATGAAAATATATTGTATTTATATTTTTTCGGCCGAAAACTGATGAACGGAGCGTATGTGATACGAAAATTGCTCTCCTGAAAATCTTTCTCTACCAATAAAAGCAGCTTCACGTTTTTCTCGGATAGCAGTCGAGAAAAATCGAGAATTTGTGTTTATTATTTATGTTTTTAAAGCTTAAAAATTATAAATTCACAAACAAAACTATGAATAAAACCATGTCAACACAAGAAAAAATATAAATATATTTATTTACTAAACATATTATAGAGCGACCCCACAATATGAGATACACAAAAATAATATTTTGATCAAACAAAAATGATTTGGGAAAAAGAAAAAAGCGGCTCCCAGTGAACTCGGGAAAGTTTTGTACATGCCCAGTTTATTTATAGTTTTGCGCGTGAGTGAAATCGAAAGATAACTTTGTATTGTCATCCCGTCGTAACTCTTCAACGGGCGAAACAAAAATGGGATAGGTTCTACTGTGAAAGCAAAGGACTAGTGAAAAAAATATTGGAAAATATCTACTTGTATACAAATATAAAGGTATAAATTTATTGTCAGTATTTTAAATATAAAAAGCTGATAGAAAAAAATACAAGAGTCGAGGTTAAATAAATATAATAAATTGTCGTAAGGTCAACTAGTATTTAGAGATGTTAAATCCACATAAAATCAATATATAATGTGCCAACAAAATATGAATATTAATTTATCTTTTTAATATTTATAAATTTCACAAGTTTCATAGAATAGTATCATCACTCACAACTTTGCCTAAGTGGACATTAAGATGTACAAGTGAAAGTCCTACTTTTTATCGTTCCCGTAAGACGTGGGATAATTCTCTCTTAACGCTACCTACCTCCATGCTATTTCAACTGCAAATTTCAACTTTTTAAATCTAGCCGTTTCGTCTGTATATTGTCTGTTAGTCAATCAGTAACCGAATCGTTTTATACAATTTAATTCCGAGGTTCACAGTTTTCGTAGCCCCCTAGTCCGGGCAGATAGCTCATAAAGTGTTGGAGCGTTCTGCCAATAAAAAGTTTTATCTCGTAATGTCGGCGTCTCTATCAGCGACAATAGAGAAAAGTAAGAATTTTCCACATTTACTTAATTAGCCTATTATTTTTATAATACGATATAAATTTCTTTGTTAGTAGTGAAATTTATGATTCACAGTTCTTTCATCTGGAATCTAGTGTTGAGACCACTCCGTTCCCTGTAATCTGACGTATATTCAATTTTTTTTGAATACGAAGAGCGATAGAACGTATTGAGTGGTGGTGCTTACTTGAAAAACTTTCTGTTATTAAAGAAGTTCTTTTATTGTTAAAATTTAAACTTTTAATCTTATAATACATTGAATATTTTAGTATCCAGAAAAATATTCCACACTTGAGATTACTGGCTAGTTTCTCTAATAATATTTATAAGTCGTTGGTAAAAATTGGAATGTCAATAACTGCATTTTTTTGGCTTCACGCTGCATCTCGCATCTCGTATATATGGAGGAAGAAAAGCAGAGTAAGCCTATAGTAGTGACTCTCCCGTTTCTTATTTTTCACGAGCTTGCGTAAAGAGTGACAGCGGCGCTTAGGCAATTTAACCTCCTAACTACATCTGAACCTACTCCTATAGATGAATGCCTACATTTATCTACTAATAGCTATAGTTATAAAAGTCAGTTCGTTCATAATGTTTACGTTGTACGTGCTAGCTCGTTACTCAATATACTATACGATATATAAGACGTAAAATTTATATGTCTGAAATATTTTATTGGTCACTTTGACTTCTTTATGAGTTAATCTGATAAATTGAATAGTACAGGCGTTACGAAAGAAATGACTGCATAAAATTTTAATGCACTTTCTTATATCTTTCCTTATCTGATTCTTTCTCTTTTCTTCCTTTTGTTAGAAGAGACAAGTCAGTCAAAGTGAAAAAGTGGTTGTTTCTGTTGATTTCTTTTTAGTTCACGCTATTATCCTCGTACACCTAATAAGGTAAGCAGAGGGAATTTAGGGTCAAGATACTCTATTCCCTTATGTTAGCGCAGTTTTGGACGCATTGCGTGTTATACAACGGAACGCAACCTCTGGCTCAGTCTTCTTAACAGAGTGGAAAAAATGAAACTTATTCATTCCTCGGAATGAAAATTATACCCTCAATCACCTCTAGTTCAGACGCTAGGCATATGCGCCACAACGCTAACTGCAAATTACGGCGTTGTGGTCCGCCATTTAAAGGGCAATGTCTCAGAAATTGGATGGTACACGGTGTTTAGCATCTTAAGTATCACTTGGTTCCCTCAACACGCCCTTCAATAATATGTCCGATACAGCGTGAACCTGCGTTTTTTGAAGTTGGTCAAATAAGACTTTTACATGGTTTATTTTCCACATAATAACACAGGGGAGGTATCACAAATGTCTTATTACAGTGTTTATCTGCATCATTAATTTTCGTTGGGCGTAAAGCTGAAGTAAAATGGTGAAAAAATCCCACCACTATTTTACTATTTTGCTATTCGACGCGCGTCTAGTATTAGGTACAGGGCGCGGGATAAGTTTTGAATATGAATTGAGTTTTTTAATACGTTATTTATGTTGGAGGTGTATTTAATAGAAGAAAATATGGTATTTGAATTATAGTTAAAATATCAATGACGGTGTTGGTAGTGTGTGATGTCATAAGTAATAATGTAATTCTATTATTTCGAAAATAAGTTCTAAAAATAATAAAAAATATATTTTGCTTATCATAATTGTCAATTTTATATTTTGTAATTAAATGTTTTTCACTATAGGTATGACTCTACCTACAAACTACGTTTTTGATTTTTGAACTCAGAAAAACTATTCTATTCTTGTTCTATTTTTGGCTACTTAAATGAATTATTAATATATTTGCTGTATACGAGTGTTACTTATTTTATTAGCCTCTTCAAATTTCAGTCTGCTTAAAACCATTTTTACAAGCAATTTAAGTAGATTTTCCTATTTACAAATTAAATATAAAACTTAGGTCGCCTTGTGTACCGGCGCAGTCACGCGATACGGCCATCCCGTACAGTTGTGTCGTAATTACCGTTGTCCATTCCGAAACCTATGTACTTAAAATCGTTGTTTTAGTGCTGAAAAGCTCTAATTATAGAAGTCACATACATCTTCATTACAATCAGCTTGTATTTAATTATAATAACATTAATGTGAAAATATTTTTTATTCAGAATTTGTTAACAAATAAAAATGCCATATGCTTTAGCCTAGTAAGTAATATGTTTTATATGTGTGTAATAATAATAAAAAACGCAAAAAAAGGTTTTCTTTCTTATCGTTTTGTTTACTTATTAGATTTATTAGTATAATTAAGTAGGAAATCATTCCATTCTTTCTTTAGGGACGGCCAAACCTAAGTTCATCCAACTAAAAAGGCGGAATACAGATATTATAGCTGAAAAGGATTTAATTGAGAGCAAAAGTCTATTGCCTAGTATGTAACTTCAAAAGCCATGATTATGGATTAAATCATCACTCAGGAGAGCAAACTCTTTTCATATCCCCACTCCAAGAAATAATGCTCAGCGTTAAGTGCCGCAAGTCACCATGACATATCTCGAAAAGAGCGTCTTAATATTAAATTATTAACTCCTTATTTAACCTGCTATATGCAAGAAAAACGCAAAGATAAAATTATTAAAAAAGTGAGTAGGAAAATTGGAACGGAGTGTTTTTACACTAGGTTCCCTCTGCCTATCCTGCTGTGTGCGGGATACAGCGTGAAGCTTTAACATGCGTCTAAATATGTACTCCTTTTGCATATAATCTACATAATATAAATAAATCGTAAAACCATTAGTATATTTCACAATTCAATTTAAAATGAACCCACAAGCTTCACTTTCAAGCAAATTTTGTAAATTTGTTAAAAAAAAACAAATATACGCCCCAAGCATCCTCGCTAAGTAATTTTTTTAATAAACAAAAAGGCGGAATTAAAATTCCTAATCTCCGGCACTTATTATCATAAAAGCTCTGTGCATACACAGTAACTCTAACTGTACGTATGTGATGTATGTATATTTGCGGAAGGTAACCCTGCGGATGTGGGCAGCGAAAAATTCTGAGTTGTTGATATTAAAAACATGACAAAGTTGTACTCTCGAATCATGCATATTATATTTTCAACACTGAATATGTTATACGCCATACGTCATAGCACAGTAGCACAGGGTTTAACTGTAAACATTTTACAGGTTTCCGATTCAATCTCATCTTAGGAAAAATATTATTTGCATTTATTCGCCCTAGTAGTCAAAGCTCGGCATGTGAATTTATTATTTTCAGGCTTTGCTGACCATATGAAAAGCCTGTCATAACTATTTATGAATCTTTTCGCAAATTTTCGTATGTCAACTCTAGAACTTACTTAATTATTTAGTTATTTAATGTCTTATTACACAATTTTGGTGTACACGCGGCCTAGTCACTACTGGTGGTGTGTTTGTGTTTGTCGTGTTCGTGTTTTTTCCAGTTTTCTGTTGATCACACATTCATATATCTCACATATAATCATATATACATGCGGTCACACATACACAGATATACTTAGTAAAGTGATATTACACATCTACACATATTATTATCACGCATTAAATGACTCAGTTTTTTTACCTAATCATTATGTAACAATTTTTTATTTATTTATTTTTCTCTTTTTCCAAAGAAACATAAAATTTCAATGTCTTTCATGTTATATGGCATGTTGTCTAGTAGTGTGTAAAAATATCTTTATTTATCGAGGCAGGTTATACATTATTTCATTTCAATTTCAAACCCTCTATACCTGCAATCAGAGCTACCTCGAGCAAACAGTATGTGTTATACATATCTTAATTATTTCGGTTTGACCACCGGGACGAAGTCACTGGGTAGAAGCTAGTTATAAATATTTCCAATACAAGATTGAGGTCATAAATATAGTGTATAGAACTATTCAATTGCACCACGACGGCGTCGAACTTGATTCATGCATGAAATTTGTATGTATATTGAAATACATATTTTTACAAAACCGGAAGAAGTCGGTTAAAAACATGAAAGGAATTTATTGATTAATATTTGATGTAAAGTAACGTTAATTTTGTATTTATTTAAGATAACACTATAAATCTATCTAAAATTCAAAATTAAAATAGACTGACTTTCTATATTTTGGTAGTTTTTCAAATTCCATGTGTTTTATAGACATTGGATACTTATAGTAACTCAACGCCGCGCTTTCTATCTGAAAGCAATCCGCCTTTTCATTTTCACTCAGGGTACTCATTGTATGATCCTGGAATATTATCCTTTTCTTGTTATGTTACAAGACAAAGTGCGGCGTTGAATTCTGATGTTGCGTACGCTTTGTATCGAAAATTTGGCGGTGCAGGAGGAACGGAGTGTCTTGATACTAAGATTCCTCTGCTTACATTAAATCTAAAAATCCTGTTAAGATTAAATCGAACCTACAAGTAACCATTTATACCATCACACAGTGATATGGCTTTAAAACACTATAAGACACTGCAATAAAAATATTGTAAATATTTTAAATCCATGTATTAAATATTGCGATAAGTATAAAATAAATATTAATATTTTGCTATACGGGGTTAATGAGCCTGGGGATTGGAGGGAAGCTTACCCAAAGCTATCTCGATCCGAAAAATTTCCACGGAAAGCGTGACATCATCGAAAAATCTTTCGATAGATTATTATTGAGTTAACCTATAAATACTGACTTTGCTTAATGTTATATAAAATGTTATTTTCATTTAAGGAAAGTGTGTTTGAATTAAAAAAAACTGTTTTCAATTTCAAAGTGTAAGTATTTCGTCAGAAAATGTTGTTTTAGTCTTCGTTGGGAGATTATCTGTAACTTTCTATAACTCTATACAGTCCTCTCATTCCAAGAGCTAACTTATTAAGTGACAGAATTACTGACGATCGCTGTAGGTTCGTTTAGGAGATATCGAGAGGTGGTTATATATATAATTCAAACTGTCACTGAAGACTGAAGTAGACGAAGTGTGCCGACGAAATATATATTAAACTAGTAAATGCAAAAATATCTTGAAGGAAAAATCAAGAACATCATATTCAGCTTAAATTCGATCTAGTTTGTGAAATATTAAAAAATACTACGACATAAAAAGTATTCGGACAGACAGACATACTTCTCATTGAATACATACATATATTTTATGATAATAACGCGGCGGGTAAACACAGCTCGGGGAAATAGATTCCTCTATTACGTGAGATAGAGCAGTGAGTGTTTGAAAAGTATATTATACTGAATGAAATGCTTATACCAGTTTTATTTTACTATGTTTACTTTGGCAATGATTTAGATTATAGCTTTTTTCTGATTTCCTACTAAACTGGTTTAAAAATAGGCTTAAAACTTCGGAATTGTAATTTTCTTAAGGAATTATTTTTCAATGAGAAAACAAACTTTGCTACTTGTTAATAAATCAGTCAGTAAGTTTTTACACCGAAGTAAATGGTTCTCGAGCTTATTCATTACAGGCTAACAGAAAATTGTAATTATTTAAAATATTAAAATAAAAAATATAAATTCAATATAAAAAATACAAATTATCTCGACACGCAATGCTTCTAGAATTCAACAAAAAGTGAGAAAATGAAGTGTCTTACTGAGATTGGTGTCTTAATACTAGGCTCCCAGGTTCCTACCCTACTATTCGCAGGTTATAGAGGGAAGCTTAAAAAGAAATTTTAACTTCACGCTTTATACTTTGCACGCCGCAAATCTAGAGCTGGGGTCTGTGCATCATATATCTGTTTCTAGTATGTACCCTCTTCATAAATGCTTCCCGGGATGTCCTCATGCTTTTTACAGGACCTTCTCCGGTATCACCGATACTAGATTCTCGAAGGCCAACCGAAGTCTGTCTCATTCTTTTACCATTCTATGTTTAATGCAATCATATTTTTTTTGCTATTCTTTACTTCTCCCGACGTGCCCAAACCAAAGTCATAAAAAAACATACAAAAAAAAATTGAATCAAGCTTAAAAGCCACATACATCTACATACAAAAAAATATTTTTATTATAATTCGAACGAAACAGCCTACTTAGAGGATTACTGACGAAATATAATTTCCAAGATTGGTGCTTCAAAAGATTCGTACTCAGGTATCACTCTGGCGAATACAGTGATTATGTGAAGTCGGTGCGATTCACGGCGTCTTGTAATTTTATTTATTTCTCGTAGAAATTTTTATATTTTTCGCGAGCTTTCGGTAGCTTTCGCAAAGTAGGTACCAAATTTAGATGGTATTATTCTATGTAAATTATTTTTCCTTGTGTCGTATATTGTATTAGGTAAATATTTTGTTTACTCGTTCATCATATTTAGCGCGATAGATTCACATTTTTCACGTAGTTATGAGTACCTAATACGTAGTGTCATGACACTGCATTTTTTGCTTTTTGCCCGAATTCGAGTCATTGGGTTTTTAGTGGCAGGGCTTAAATTACAGCACAAAGACAATATAGTCAACGAAAATATAATCCAGCTAAATGTATTTTGTTTTAAACTAGCGGATTTGCTTTAATACTATTATAATTTATTTAAGAAAAATTGTTTTACACTCAATAAATTGCAACCCAAACTTTGAAGACTTTTTTTGGTATAATTTTTTAAGAAATGTTCAATTATTTCAAATCTCGAGGGCCCTTGCACGACTGGTCTACTCGAGATTGAACTCACGACTATCTTCTATATAATGAACCATCTCTCCAGTGGGCTACAATGGTGTCACTTTAACAGACTAAATAAATATATATTCATATTTTAAATATAATATATTTTTATTAAGTTTCTTTTTATAGCTACGAGCTTTTTTCATATAATAAATTTTATTACATTATTATTATATAAAAAAGAATATTAACATATAAAAATGAATACGATATTACTTAGTATGCTGGACACGTGCTTACCTTTTATAAATGTAAGCTGGTATTTTCATGAATATCACTTTTAGATTTTTCTTATATCTAGTTTATGTATATTGCAAACTCAGAATAAAAGTAACCTTGGACAAAAAAGTGTAATTTGCAGAGAATACTATTATGGGTATTTTTGTAGCAAATATTAATAAGCTTCACGCTGTATCCCGCCGAAACTCTGTTGTTCAATTTCGAGACATTGCGAGTGGCAAAATCACGCTTTGAAATGAAAATATTTCACTCTTCCAAGTTGGAATCTAACTCAAAAACCATCTTGTTTTTCATCAGGCGTCACGACAGCCTCAAATTATTATTAATTGTTATAACAATATTTTATATATATTAAGATAAATAAAACAACCACTCAATTTTTAATATTTATTCGTTTATACCCCACTTCCATTCACCATAATAATATTTACAAAATACAAAACAAACGAAACTGATCGCGGGGACTTACTCGACTCTTTCGATTTAAAAAAGACATATTAGTGGTACAAATAACAAAATGACATTCATAACATCCTACGCGTAATAAGGAACATAGCTAGTTATAATATCTCTACCGTGCTATAGTAATATTTCAGTTATACAACTACTTTACAAGAAGAAATAGAAGTTTCAACAGTTTCAGGTACACTCGTATTACTGAAAGTACGCTCTCCTGGATGAATTTATGTGCTCGAGAAATAAATGGTCGTCGTTATATTTAATGGATGGGTTGTATTGAAAATTATGAGATAATTTCTAGATTATAAGTTGTTAGAACTGTATTGACATAATGATAGTGTTGTTATAGTCAAGTAAAATAATAGTTATACCAATATTTCTAATTACTCTTTTTTGATCACTTTTTCATCCAGTATGACGATTAAGGATGTATTAGTAATTTTAATTGTTACTAAAACACAGTAATAAAATACACTAAATACCAATACTAAATACCATCAAAATTTACAAAACGTCGTCTAAAAAGACTTTCCTAAATAATGTAAAAGTGGCGTAAATTGAGTAATACGAGTTTGATAACAGAAGAGATTATTATTTTTTTAATAGAAAACAGTCGATAGATTTTTTAATTAATTCATTTATTTGTCATTAATACCTAAAAATTACATGTATACGTTTAAAGACCTCTTGTCAATGGATATATTATATTTTTTATTGCACAATTAAATAATATTTATAAACGCTTATTAAAAATATACATTTTTAATTAACGTGTTTATGTGTTTACGTGTTTGTGTGTTTTCGTTATTGGACGTTACTGTGTTTTTATGTATTACAGTAGATACTTGCTGTTTGTTCATGAATGTTTGGAAAATGATGAGATTACATGTGTGTGTGTCAAAACACACATTTTGATAATTGGATGTGTGTGTGTATTGTTGTTTGCGTATTTGAATATTTGCTTGCAAGTTTTAGGGACTTTATGTTTTTATTTATTTGTGTATTCATATTATCCTATTTATGTATTTATCAATTATATAATTAAAAAGACAGACAGTAACTTTAACTATTAGAAGTTGAACATTAATAAGACTCCTTTAGTTATTCTAGTTATCTATGAAAGTTTTACATTAACTAAACCATTCCTCTCCGCAGACGGTCTTTGTTTTCCCATTTCCGCACTTCAATTAAATTATTTTCATTTTGCTCGTTTCTGTTCTAATGTTTTCTTAGACTTGATAGTTTTGCTGGAACATTTTTATTCAAATAAGTCATTCTATGAAAAGATTTTTCTTATATAATATAAAAATTCTTTTCAGTATGTAAATAAGCTTACCACAAGCTTTTTTTACGGGAAATAAAGTTTTGTGTTTTAAATTCACGAAAAATTACTTAAAAATTTTCTTGTATTAAAGGTATTTAAGTGCTAACCGAAAAGTGTTATTGCATTTTTGTACAGTTTGTTGATTAATGAATATATATATTTTTTAAATAAATAATCTATTGAAAAGAGGTCACGTTAATTACCTAACTTGTTCTAGGAACAAAATAATCTCACTTCGGAACGGTGAAACAACTACAATTCAAAAATCAATTATAATTATTTACAAACTCAATCCATTTCAAATTATGTACAAATGCCATGATATAAACTTTATACTACTTACGTATCGTTCACTCGGCTTATTTACAATATGGGCCACTTACAAATGTAACACAAATATTTATTTATTTTATTACAAAAATGTTTGTGTATCGATTTGCTATTTCATCATAGCTAAAAATAAACTTATATTGGTAAGGTGGAAAACCGTGTAGGCTTGCAGGTAAAACTGGGACAGGACAGTATCAGCTATACTGTCCTGTCCCAGTTTTACCCAGTTTCCCAGTTTTTTTTTATAGTTTCACTTTATCCCGCATATAGAAGTTATCTAACTAGTGTTAGGACACTCAGTTCTTCATGCGCCGCCCAATTTTCTAGATTTGATTTTATGCCGGTTTTATCCCAGTTTTCCATATATATTGTATCAACCAAAAAAAAAATAGTATTATTAAATATGATAAAATTAATAATTATTTCAAAACATCGAACTTGCTTTTATTGATAAAGATAATAAAAAAAATAACAGTTAGCGGTTATTTCTTCAATTAAAATTTAATTACAACTCAAAAACATATTTTAATATATGTATATAATATATGTGAATTGAATAGATTATACACTTATTTAAAATATATGTAATTGTAATTATATTATAGGTATAATTCATGAATGTTTGCTATACCAATATTTTTTTAATTGAATATTTTAAATGAAACTCTTTCACCATCGAAACCGAGACGGACCCGTGACTATGGACTACTTCGAATTTGAAGTACTAGAAACATCGGATTCCCAAAAAAGTATAATACTAAATATACGCAATGAAATCGGTTAGAGATTTCTTTAAAATGGGTAATAATGACGAAAGTGAGAAATCTTATTAATTGAATGTTTATTTTATTGTAGTATTTATTTAGTTAAACATATAACATCGTATAATATGCTTAGTGAATGTAAAATGTAATATATTGAGAGAATTCATTTCACCCCAATTTCATCGATTTTTGTAAACTTTTAAGTTCTACTTAAAGTATCGTTACTTTAGTAGCCCTCGTTATTATAAAGAACTATACCAACGGCATTAAAACTAATCTTAATTAAAATATTTTCCTAGTAACTGGAGCTTTTGTCTTGCTTTGTGAGCAAATATGCAGAAATTTAAATTTTAATTAAAAAGAAAACAATCAAGTTAAAATACAGTTTTTATAAGTTTTGAAATGAGTTTAAATAGTTTCTTTAAAATAAAAATCTTTTCTTTTCATTAAAAGCTTTCCTCTGAAAGCCTAATTATAAGTTAAAATTAAATATAGCGTGCAATTGACAACTGAATAAAAATTACATAAAAATGACCGTGTATAAAAAAATCTATTAAAGACTAACACTCACTTGTTTCTTTTACAATACAATATTTGTATTTCGTACAATATTTAAGAGCTATCGAGCTAAAATAAAAAAATCTAAAAGCGACTCAACTCAAAAAACTTCAAAATTCAATAAGTTTTAGAGCTTTAAAGCTCAACAAAAGTCCCAGTGTGTAACTCAAGCCGATCATCTGCAGGCCATAGAGGACAGGAGGTAGGTGACCGCCGCGCAGCTCAGTTGCGAAGTGAGGTAGGTGGCGCGGTTACTGGTTTGCATCGCGGCTGGGTGTTCACCTGGGGGAGGATTTAAGTGTTATATTATATCAGGAGTTAGAAATTACTTGTAAAATGATGGTAGTGATTAAGTTTTCCGTTTTTTAGTATTTTGTTCTAGCATAGTATTACTTAGTATTAGTGTTTCTAGTAAATATCGGAGGTGATATAAAGTTATATTGTAAAACTATAGTGGTACATTGGCACAGAATCTGATCTTATGTGCAGCGGTTGTGAATACGATTCTCGCTCGGAGGTTTTTTTTACAATCACTGCCTTGGGTCAATCAAAATCAATCACTTGGGTATCAAGATAAAGAAGCTGACACACACAGTAGGGTAGGCAGAGGGAACCGAGCGTTAAGATGCCTCGTTCCCCACTTTCCACAGAATTCTGGAGGCATTTCGAGTTGCGTAGCTGAGCTTAACGCCACGCTTTTGCCTCGACACCAGAGCGAAGAAATGAAAATATAAATTTAAATAACCCACAGCCAGTCACGCTTACAGTCACGCTGTGTGCCCTGAAACTTGTTGAAATTAATAGTACGTTCTATTGACCTACCCTGCAGGCCATATAGCTTATATAAAGTTTTTTATAAATTAATTCTATGAATAATTTCAATAATAATTATATTTACAGTGAAGGTGCAAAAAAGTGAAGCAATTAAAAACATATATAACGAAAATTCATAATAACGTGTATTTTGAATTCTTTTTAAAACATAAAATACAATAAAATGAAATAAAATAAAATTGTTTATATTTACGTAGTAAGAATTTTTATACAAGTAAAACACGAGAGGAATTTCGAAATGTTATCTTGGAGCGTTACTGAAAAATGTTAAGCATTTCATGCTCCAGTTTCACAAAATTATAAGAGAGGAAAGTACCAGAAAATATTAGAAATGCAACTGACAATGTGTTTTGTTTTTATTTGTCTCTAGAAGTACCTACGAAAGTACTTTTGTTTAGAATATTCTAGAATAATTGCATATTATTATGTTGGTAGTGGTCGCCATTTTATTTTATTTGTTGTTTTTTCCAAGTCCAAGTGTATATTGCAACTATAATTTTGCAACAATGTGCGTTTTAAAATTCTGTATATTTTGTTTTTTTTTAATTTAAAATTAAAGTTTACAACTTTTAATAACATTTTTGTAATATTTTTAATAAATTTGTATGAAATCTACTTTCAAATTCAAGTACATCTTGGCGCAGGGAGACATTTAGGAGAATGTTTATATTTATTTTGTTTCTCCACTTAAAGCAACATCTTGAAAAGTGTGTGGGAGTATCTTAACAGTAGATTCCCTGCATACCTTACTATAGACAGGAAACAGCGTTAATCTATTACAAAAAGGAAGAAAAGAAAACAAATTAAAAATATTTTTTTCAGAAATCTTTTACCAATTTAAAAAAAAGCTTACCATTTAATACATGAACGGATACTGAAGCAGGATGTGCGTTATTGGGAACGCAAGTGTAGTTGCCAGAGTCGGTGAGTGCAGCTTTAGTGACCAACAGCTTGCTAGTGGTGCCGCCCTCCGTTTTCTCCGTTTCTAGACTTATGCCTCCTCGTGGTGAGTCGAAATCTACAACTGCGTTGCCGTGGTACCTGTTGAAAGATAGATAATATTTTTAGTTACATGAATATAAAATAATATGCTTTTTTTCTTAGTTTCATGCTGTATCTCGCATGAAGCAGGATAGTCAGGAAGCAGGACATTCCGTTTTCCAGTGAAGAGATAGTATGTATCTTTAGATTCTAGAGGAGAAGTAATAACTTTCAGTATAAGCACTGAGGGACTTGTTGTCTTCAATCGGAACTAATGGATGTTCGTGATTGATTGGTTCAGGTCTCAGGTGACTGTCGAACGAGCTGTCTACGCTTACCCATTAGCTCGCCTCGTAAGGTACATTTTGAATATTTATATGAAGTGTTATACAAATATATTTTAAAATTATTTGTAATGTATACAAAATTATGATGTTTCGTCTTTTATTTAGGTTCACGCTGTAACCCGTATAAAATATATGCAGGATATAGCGAGAAGCGACAAAAACCAGGCAGAGCGACCTCGCGTATTACTCAATTTTTGACATATTGTGTGTTAAGTAGTGATACTCAACGTCGCGTGAAGAAATGAAAATAATGTATGGTCCAAGTAGGAATCGAACCCTGAGTGTCGCTAATACAGTCAGACGCATTGCAGTTAATTATAAAAAATATTTTTACAATATAAATAAGAGTAAATTTTCCATATAAACATACATATACATTTAAATTCCTTTCGAGTAATCTATCCCAAGAAGGTCCCAAGGGACGTTATCTCATCGAATTTAATCAAAAGAAAAATAAAAGTAAGCTAAGCTGCGAAAAACAGCAATTCAATTTATAATATTTGACTTTCTTTTCCTTTCCGAATTTAAGGTCTATAACGGTTTTTCTTAGAAAATGAGTATTTAAAGAGCATTTCCTCCAGATTGCTTTGTAAAAATATCTTAATCTATTCAAAGATTGGTGATTTTTGGAAACGCTTTATTGAAACAGTCACCACCTGTGTATTCAAATTAAAAACGTGAACTTTACTCAAGCTTCTGAAGCTTATTCTTCAAAAAGAAAATACAGGTGATACTAGGGACCTACAACATAAAATTAATAACTTAAAATTTACGAACTCCACCCAACATTTACCCAAAATGTAGTTATTTCAGTCATCTGCTACAGTAACTAAAGCTGTCGAGGCTTACCAAAGGACCGAGGCACTAGACGGCGGCGACGAGTGCACATTCACTGAGCAGGTTAGAGATATTGTGCTGCCTTTCTTCACATACACATCCTGGGAGCCCCAGATAGTTGCCGCTGCGGCTGGAACAAGCGAAACTAAGTTTTATAAATGAGTTATACAGTTCAAATTTGAATAGTAAGCACGTTGTCTACTCAACTGAACATCAAAGGTAGAATTCTGATTAATGTAATTTAGATTTTTTGTTTTTAGTTATTTTCTATGAAATGTAAATGATCAAATGAAATGTTGAATTTATGAATTTGTCTAAAGTAAATAAATTGTAAATTGTTTATTAAAAAATAATTGAAATGAAATATTTGTATTTCGCTTATGTTATGTTTTTTTGCTATGATGTTTTAAAATAGAGTGAAAATATGATAGGAAAGTTTGTTCAAAAGTATACCTTTTTATTCATTTTATGCAATATCATATGATTGTTTATATTAAAGTTCTCTGGACAAAGTTTAAATTCATAATTTTAAACTAGTATTTAGATAGATCCTAACAATGCCTCGACAAATTTACTGGTAGTCATTTTTAATAATTTGCACGTGTCTTATAATTTATAAAGCACTCAAAAATATAAAACTATGAAATTTACGATAGTATAACCCAAGGTTTAATATCCTCATATTAGAAGTCACCATAAGTGCGCTACAAACGTATCATATAAAACACAATAGCAAATAAGTCTATTAAATAACAGTACATGATCAGGAGTTGTGGTTGTATTAGTATATTTAAACATTCAAAGCCACTAAGCTATACTTGTATACTATTTCACGACGACTCAAAGACTAAAACCTTAAAATCTCTAACATCTTTAATATTTCAGAGCAAAAAGCACTACTCTAGCTTTTCTGAAAACTGCCGAAGCCAAAGAAAATAAATCGGGTATTCGAGAGGGGTTTGCCGTATGCCAAACAACTAATTAGGGGCTAGTAATTATTCTTGTTTATATAGAAAACGTAAAAGGAATATAGTATTTGTACCTGAGGAACGGACCGGCGGCTGAGGCGCGGGGGTGTGGGACTCATCTGGAATGCACAAGACAACAGCTTAGGATGGGAAGAGGAATACTAAACAGAATTCTAACGAAAGGGTGAATTGTTAAATTACGAACCAACCAACGTTTAATTTATAAATAACTTATATTATATCGCTACTTTCCAATAAATGCCGAAGGCATGTGGTGGAACTCAACGCTGCGCTTTGCTTCGGTATCAGCGCGGAGAAACATAGATATTAAATATATTATTTTTTCGAGAGGGAATGTAACCCACAACCATCACTTTTACAGCCAAAATAATGCACCATGACGAATTTATCACTATATTTTTCTTTACACAAAGAAAAACCCTCAAATAATTCTTCGTAATATAAATATGACGAAAAAATTCTTTATAATATATAGGTAGCTGTCAGTAGTTCCCTATAAACGCATATTTGGTTACGTACCAATATTTTTCAGCGTAACAAGCCCTGTAATTGGCTGCAGAAATTGAGATGCTTGATTTATTTCCGGTAGTGGAGCGTGCACTGACAAATGACTGCCGTATTACAAATGACGAGATAAAAAAACTACGTACGTACGTACGACTTTTCGTGTTGTTGTTAGTTCATGTTGAAATGGTTCACTTGTTTCCAATGTAATATGTAGGTATTATAGTATGTGAATCAGTTAAGTATATTTTTTATATATAATGTTCATATTGGGATTGGAGTGTTATATGTTATCTTGATATGCGGGAAAAACCATAAAGTTGGAGAAGAAAAAGAAATAGATATATTTTTTAAATGAGGCCGAAGTTCGTTTCTTTAATACTAGGCACAGATAGAAAAAAAGATTTTCCATACGTCTTGAAAAATGTTACTTAAAATCTTTAACGACCTCACAAAAAATATATATATTGAAAATTATTTTCTTAATCATACAAAAAAAAACAAACAATTTTCCTTAATAAATTGTTGCGGATAATGTTGAAGGAAATCAACTGTCTCTGAGCAAATTTGTATAGGACAAGTAACAGAATAACCCAAAATTAGAATATAAATTATATGATTCTTTGTCAAATACCTGAATAACTCCCAATATTAGCTTAAAGTATTAAGAAGCGATCAGCGTAGCGAGGGGCTTTGAACAAGAGATTTTAGGAAGTGGTGAAAATTTGTGTGCCGACAGTCTAATTGTACAATTTACATTTAAATTTAAGTTTTATCACGTTGGGAGATCAAAATCCATGATACATATTAATTAGGATAGAAGCTGTTTGGATTGTGGGTTTAATCTGCACTTTTTAGCTTTGAACTTTATACCGAGCGGGGTAGTTCGGAGAAACGGATCACCAAATGCTACAATATTAGTATATCTTTTACATCTCGTTTAATGTTATCAACCTCTATCGGCGGGGGAATCCTCATGTTTTTACGTAGCCTCCTCCCCTCCAGAATTTTCTATACTATAGGTATACTGATAGATCAACTCTCTCCCACCACTTACTTTTATATATTCTGCCACTTATATGCAATATAGGTAAAATGGATGGTCAGTCGAGATATATTCTTTCCACATGGTGCAGAATAATAGTGACATGAAAGTCCACATACAGACATTACTTTTGTGATTTTGAATATGTTGTTTTACTTTGACACCATATTTGCGTATAAAAACAAAATAAAGAAAGGAACAATGTAATTAAAGTTACAAAAAAAAATATCCCAAGAATTATCCAGTTAATTCAGTAATTTCCATTCAACAATGTTTAATGCAAACGATTGCGAAACAGATAATATAAAATTTTACCAAACTTAATATTTGGGTCACTCGGCGAGCCGAGATTGCTATTTTCATATAAGAGTTCCACCAAAATTTTTAGTGGTAATTTTTGTTAATTATACCATCAAAGCCTTATAAAGGGGCCGTTGTCTTCGCCCTATTAAGTTTTACTCTTGCATCTTATATTGGAGGGGACTTGTGGAGTTAATTTATTCAATCCTGAAGCTAATCTTCGCTAAGGTTATTATTAATTCATACTAATGAAGTTTGATATCAAAGGAGTGGATTTTAATTGGTATTTTTTAATTATTTTATATATTCCTCTAATCCTGTCAACAATATAGTGAAATAAAAATTAGATATGTTAATGGTGTAACCGTATGTCTATTTTTGGTTTTATATTTTCCTTATATTTTCCTATTACTAGCTTTTACGAGCTGATTCTCTCGCAAGATAACATGGAAATACCTAGAAGCTATTTTCATTAGAGTGTATCGAAAATGACATATTTTAAGTGCCCGAAGTAACTATGACCACGACCGTAGTTCGATACGATAAATGTGATGTGATATGGCCTTAAATTTCCTTAATAACCTTTCGTGGACTATACCGCATACCGCTAGTTTACAATATCATGAATGTCAAAGTTTGTTATAGCGGATGTGAGTTCCTCTTTCAATATTTCTTGTTCATCAGAACAACATATAGATTACAATTTATGTAAAGATTTAGTATAATTTGGTGTCATGATGATAAGTTCAAGCGGACGAAGCCATATTTAGGTCGCTAGCTCTGCATACAATCATTCTTCACTAACTCGGTTTACCATCAAAAATATATCCTACACGTCCCTTGGCTTCCACCCAGTATCATATATACCCATACCTATACCCGAGATATACAAGTATATATAACATATATAGCTTAGAGAAATTGCTTCCACTTTGTATCCCGGTATTACACCCACTTCTAATATGACGAGAGATGGATGTGTGATTACGTCGTCACATTTCATACCCCCCCCCCGCGCCCCCTCGCGAACGTTTTCAACATTAAAATGATAAACAATTCATTTTATATACTGAACATTTTTTTTGAGAACTTGCGATTTTTATTATTATGGAAGTCAATTTCCTTTTAATATCTTATTTGGTCTTGTTATTTGAGATTTGTTTTGTATGAGATTTGGATTTTGGGTGTACCAATTAGTGAAAGTATGTAATATAAAAAAAGGAATTGTTCTGAAACTTTGGTGTATTATTTTATTTTTTCTAGTAATACTTTACTTTAACGTTTATCTAGCTACATAAAAACATTTGGCTTAGTGGTCACAGCATTTGGACGGTTTCCAAAAGGCGCGTGTTTGAGTCCCGCTACTTTCTCATATATGTAGTTTCTAAAAATACTTTTCTATCCTTAATGTGGAATAACATATAATAATGTTAAAATGCTTTGTTAACGTTGAGCGAAACTCAACGCCGCGTTTTGTTACAACAAAAATATATTTAAAATTAAATATATACCTTCCACATTTAACATAACTGCCATGTTGATTTTAGGTTCAGTATTGATCTGGCACTCGTAGACACCAGCATCTCTCGGCTGGACGTAGTCTATCTTCAGATCCCAGTCGTCTGATGGTTCAGGGTGTAACACGCTGAACCTCGCGTCGCCGGTGTAGGTGAAGATGTGGGAGGTCAGTATGTGTAGATCTCGTTTTCTCATCCAGGATACCTAGAGAAATGGATTTTTTAAAGTAATTTGGAAAAAAAATGCAGCTTCACGCTTTTTCCGGATTTCTTTTTTCCGGATATCAAGGGAGGAAAAGAAAGCCTGGTGTTAAGGTTTCTGCACTTTTTGCCAGAATTCAACACTGTAAGTTAACGCAGCGATCTGTCTTTCCAGAGTGGAGTAATGAAAATATTTAACTGCCCTGATTGGAGACTGAGCCTACGACCATCAATCGACGGCCCGCTGCGTCCCGACATATAAATACCATCATCATACACCCAAAAAAGACACCAAAAGCGAATGTTAATAAAAACAACAAACAATAACCGCATAAAAATTATATAAATATATTTTTATTTGAGGCCTCAAAGAAATTAGAAAATAAATTCTCCCCTTTGTTTTGGAACGTAATTAGAGTAAGCCAGAGCGAGTCCAGAGTAAGCCCGCGTCGTAATTAAGAAAGACGCAGTACTCAGGCTCTTTACAGTCCCTTCAATAATAAAATTAAGCAACGGATAAGCGTTTTTTTGTCTTTTTTTTGGGTAAAATTTTGCATCCAATTTGATGAATTGGGTCTCGTTGAGAATATCTCATAACAGTGGATGAAATATTCTGAAATATTTTCAATTATAATTATTTTTGTTTACTGTATCCCGCGCACAGTACCAGTAGGGTATGCAGAGGGTAACCTAGAAACACTGTTCCCTATTATCCGTAGAATTCTGGAGGCATTGCGTGTGAAGTGTTGGAACTCAACGTTTTCATCGACACCAAAGCCAAGTAACGAAAATATAAATTCAAATAAATATTTAATTACACACTTGTGTCCCTGGATCATAACTGACCTTATTTATTTAGTGGAAACCCTACGGATGACATATGTAATGTCGATAACAAAATTATAACAAACTAGATTTCACTGTAGCTTCACTCTCGTCATCAAGAAGAAGTAATTAAGACTTTATTATTATAAAAAAACAAGGCAAACGAGCGTGCAGGTCACTTGATAGTAAGTGATCACCGCCGCCCACGACCCCGTGTAACACATGGCACATTCTTAATGAACGAGGAAATTCTAACGTGCTCTGCTTAACGTGACATAATGTAGCCTGGAGTTCGTACAAAATTGACTGTACATCATCATTTTAGTTCCTGAGATCAGTGCGTTCAACCAAACAAACTCGGCATTATAGATAATATTATTGTATACTTAAATATTTCTGAGTGGAAATCGAATTCACGACCCTCACGACAAAAGCGAGGCTTTTCCAACTACGCCTCATCGTCGTGTCATTTCGTCGTAGTCTATTTGTTTAGTTAGTTGCATTTACTAATGTAATTAATATAGAAAGTTTCATATCATATTTCATTCGAAATCCCTAGAGAGTATGGGAGCACACATACGGCTATCTCCAACCCATCATATTTGTACGCTGCGAGATAGAATTTTTACAAAATTTTTACTGAAACATTTAAAAAACTAGAAACAACATTTTTTTAGCTTCACGTATATCCTTCATGCAGCACGGTGTGTGGATGATCTAGTTTTAAAATAACCCAAGTTTTCCGCCCGGTTCTGGAGAAATTGCGTGTTGAGTAACTGACATTAACGGTGCGCTTTGTCATCTTACCAGAAGAAATGAAAATAATGAATTAATTTCCTCAAGTGGAAATTGAATTTAAAGAGTTGCGTCCACTGCGCCACGACAAACTTGTCATGTCAAATTTAATAAAGATTACTTATACTTTCCAGCACCTAAAAATCAGTTCATAACACCACACCCAGGTTCCAATACATCGCCAACTCTTCCCAAACTGATCTCGCCACCTGCAGTATAAAATACCATTTTTCAAAGTCGATCTCTACCCCCTCTATGGCCCTCGCTCGACTGACCGCCATATTAATGATGTGAGATCCTCGTCTGAAAATAAATAGCATTCTGACAAGTCTCTATACTATTTGTATGTAGATTGTAATATATTGTTCTGTGTTTACAGGAAATACTATTTCGTTTCGTTACACATTCGTTTTCCGCATTCCATTAAACGAATTTTAAGATATTGCATGTTGGGTGGCGGAACTCATCGCCTCAGATAGAATAGAATAGAATGCACAAATTTACAGAAAACTAAAAATGATATCGAGGTGATCCTTTATGATTTAAGTTTCATTGATTTCAAAATTATTTGTTTTTGTTCCATAAATATTTTTAAGCAAAGCGGACGACGCTCGGTAGGCAGGTCCTCCACCAGGTGAACCGACGATCTGGTCAAGGTCGCGGGGAAGCTGGATGCAGGCAGTGTCAACGTGGAGATCGTTGGGGGAGGCTTATGTCCAACAGTGGGCTTGGAATATCGATACGATTATAGTGATGATGATAAACAGGTATTTTAAAAAGATAATATAAAGCTGTTATACTAATTTACATAGAAACGTAATGTTACTAAATAAATTACACAAATCTAATTTTCTAGCTAAGGCATCAGCCGAAAGATCTTACATAAAATTAATTTTGTTTGTCAATTAATGTTGAATTTATGGAATCTACTAAAGGCAAAATGCTTATAAATTTATATTTATGAGATACTGGAAATTATTCTAAGTATTTATATAAAGTAGACTATCAAGGCGCAGTGAACAGTGTCTGACGCCTACGCTCGATTCAAATCCAGAAGAATAAATTATTTTAATTTCCCTGATATTTAGTTCCACTATCATTTTTCTTAGATTCACGCCGTATCCTGCACATAGCAGGATTGGCAGAGGAAACCTAGTGACATAATATTCTGGAGGCATTCCGTATGCAGAGCGATGAAAGGAAAATCCTCTAATATTACATTTCCTCGAATGGGAATCGAATCCACAACCTATCGCGTTTATAGTCACACGTTTTATTTATTGAAAAAATAAAAGCTTAAGAGAAAATGTTTAAAAAAATGCTTCAGAATTAATCTTGTTCATTCACTCACTGTAATAAACTACTTCCCCATTCGCACGCAACCCGCTCTATTATTAAGACCTAGAGTATTCATTCAATTCTTGTATGGATTAGTTTTTACAAAAGAAATGGCTGAAATGTTTTAATGTATTTATGATCCAAGATTTTACGTCATTGCAACTTTACGTTGCAGTTAATTGCATTTTACGTCATTTCACTCTGGAAAATGAATTATAATCATTTCCTAGCTCTGGTAACAAAACAAAGCGGAAATTTCGAATAATTTAATAACTTAATTTTCAAATATAAGTAGGGAACGCGTATCTTACTACTTCCGTGTCCTACACCGCTATACGCGATTGCTTTTACCACTTTAATTTCTTTATATTGTTTTTATGTTGATTATTTATTTAAACTTATTTAATTTTTATTCAATCTTATTTTTGTTTGTATTTTTTTACGTAAACAGTTATATACGGCTACAGTTATTAACTAAGATTTTAAATATTATTTTCCTATACAAAATTAATTCCTTAGTAGATATAAGAAAAATAATAACTCACTGTTCTATTTCCTGTATGCTTCGCCCGGCATCTCAGCACAGCCGCTTGCCCGACCACTGCGGAAACGTTTCTCGGCGACACGTCGTCGAAATATGGCCGCTCTGCTCTTGTCTCGCTGGTCACACCCGGAAGACCGCCCAGGACTGTAACAACAATATATTCTAAATTATATTTTACTAGCTTTCAGTTATGAGGTGTCAAAGAGTTTTAAGATTCCAGATGACAAAATTATTATTAATTTTTGTTTTTAAATTTAAATAATTTATTTATTAAAAAGCGATATTTCCAAATTCTAAAGTTAAGCTGTATGTTTAGCTTTTGCCACAAAATTTGTAAGATTATTTTACAGGTTCAGGCCGTCATGGTGACGATATCGTCTATCTCTAAACGTGACATTGGGTTTTATTCTCACTTAGGGAAATTAACTAATTCCATTCCATCTTTGCTTGGGTAATAAGAACGTTGAATTTTGTCACTCAATACACAATGTTTTGAAAATCAAGTGGAAAGTGGGTAATAGAGTGGGTTTCCTTTTGCTCATTCTGCGAGTGATACGAAATGAAGCTAAAAATGGTTTTACTGTTCTTATTTCTGATTGATATAATAATATTGATTGATTATTATAAATATGGTAGAAATGAAAACAAAAAATTACAGAAAATATGACAGTGTTTTAAAAGAAGCTTAACAAGAACAATGTACGGAAGCCGCGCCTCGCTAAAAGCCGCTCTGAGCCGCACTTAAATCAATTTATGGTGGTATTTGCCGTTCATCGCGTAATTTAGTTTACCTGAGAGATGCAGAACGCTCTAGTAAAATACAATTTTGGTTATATAATTAAATTTTTAATAAAATGTAAAATATTATAATCATAAGGCCGGGTCCTGGTGCAGGGGCACAAAGTATGACTGTAAACGCGACTGATTGTGGGTTCGATCCCCACTCGAGGAAATGAAATATTAATTTAAATTTGTATTTCCATTTCTTCCCCCAAAACTCGAGGCAAAGCGCGGCGTTGAATTCCGCCACTCAGCACGCACTAATACTAATATTAAGTTTTATTTAAAAACTTTCTAGCTACTTTTCGTTAGCGTAATATATCATAATATGCAATAGGTGTACGAGTATAATGAAACATTTCGTTTTTGTGGCACAAATGTAAACAGGTCACATGACTTTGCCGTCACTTCCGGTCTGCCAAAGGTTGCTGCGGGAAATGCGGTGGTGGCGTTGAACATTCTATGGGAGAGGTTGATATATTACATTTGTTACGGTGAATTGTTCTTAGGGTAAGGTTACCTTCAATTATTTTTTTGTTTCACGCTGTATCCGACACGTAAAAACTATGTTCTACAAAAATAAATTCAGTAAAATACAACTATTGTGCTTACAGTCAGACATTATTATGCTATAATGTCCCCTAAAATAATTAAACTATTTCTAGAAAGTTTATTAGTAGTATTAATTAAGAAAATTATTAACTAGACAAAGCTGGTTTTAGCTTTACTAAAGATATTTAATTGTTTAAGTGGAAATTATATTTTCAGAGTGTTCATTATTAGATACTTAGAACAATATTTACAATATTTATAAATAATTAATAGTAAAATGGGAATCAACGTTTTTTCAGTCGCCGTAGATATTTGGAAAAATCATTGCTTAGTGTTTTCCTACACTGCTTGATCTAACAACATGCCAAATAACAAGTTTCTAATGCCAGTATTTCGTCTGTGCGTTGACTGTCAGCCACTCAGTAACGGTAGTTTCATACTCGTACAAGTAATATATAAATTTTATACGTTATTATTCAAGAATTAATTCTTTGGTTCGTTAATTTCGACGTTTACGTGGCAAACATATATCTATTATGGTAGCATAAAAAGCTACATATTACGCGTAAGTACCTTAAAAGCGGCTTATTTGTCCTAAAAACGACGATTATTACAAGAAAAGAATTGAAACCATTTCTCTTTTGCACATTTTAGGTTCCCAAAAAATTTTCTATTGTGTGTTAGGTTACACAAAAAGGTAACAATCCGTCATTATCCGGAGTCAGGGCTGACGCGTGCGCCGAGCCGGAAATAAGGCCGCAGCTCAAGACTTTGAAAAGCTTTAGAGTACTTGCTGGTTACGGCTACGGGATAAGCGATTATTATTATATTATTTTATTTATATTTTTTAGGAAGATATTTTGAAAATTTACAAATGTTCTGATAATTTTATGATATATTAGATAGTATCGATTATAATATTTATATTATTAAAATACACATATAAATGTGGTATGTAGAAATATACATTCTTAGAGGATATCCGGAATATATAATGTTTCATTGTTAAAGAAATTCTACTTATATAATATAACGAAAAAAATAAATAATAAAAACCAATCATGGCTATTTATAGAAAATATAATATCAGATAGACAGTTATTGTTAATTATCTATAGATTGCAGATAATTATTGAGAAAAGAATAAGAGAGTGTTTCTAGTCAAATAAGTTATTGACAGAATAATCAAAGACACAAAATTATTACGAAGCGAATCTTAGAGCTAATGATAGTGATATTAATGTTATCCTTCACAGAAAGTCTCATGTTTCCAGGTAAACGAAGTCACTTACTTCACACCGACAAAAAGAAAACAACGCAACGCTCTTCTAAAAGCCATACCGTTGCATAGTAAAATGGAAATGACAGCAGGTTCTTTGTAGCGGCGCGAGCACTAAGGTGGCCTTTTGTTTTTCTAACGCGTCGTCCCGGCCTCCACCACCGTCTCGCCGTGATAAAGAACCCGCGGTTGTGATATTGCACCGAATAAATCACACGAATGTACAATCTGAGTTCTTTTGTTGTCAGCTATGGCTACATTGTCTTTTATTTCTTTTTGGCAAGAGCGGCTCGGGCTGTTCGCAGTGGCTGGAGTTGCTTCATATTTTAATTTATACCTCTGTTCTGATTACTTGTGGTGTCCGAGACTTTGTGTCGACACTTTCTGGACTTTTTTTATATTGGAGTTGCCTTTCAGGATTCCTTTGAGGTGTATTTGTTATATTAATAAGTTCGTTAATTAATATTGGTGCCATTTTGGTTTCATAATAACAGATAGTTCATTAGTTTGTTTTTTCAAAGTTGATCTTTATGTATTGAATTCTTAATAATAGGTCTTATTTTTTAACGTCATATAAAATAGAGGCTATGATGCATGGACACAATCTTGCGTCTGTAAACGCGACAGATTATAGGTTCGATCTCCACTCGAAGAAATGATATAATTTTTTTTTCATTTCCTCTCTTTGCTAACGAGTCAAAACCTGGCGTAAAATTCCGCCACTTAACATACAAAGCGTCTAGAATTTGGCGGAAAGTGTCTTAATGGCAATGAAGTGTTCCTAAGGATTCAAGGTTCCTACTCCGCCTACCCTACTGTAATCAGTTTGTTTTTGATGTACAGCCTCCTTCACCCTTGTACCAGTGGTCAGAGTTATCATGGGCACTTAAAAATATTAAAAATCTTATAAAATTTTTACTTTTATCTAGTCCAGTATTAGTCGGTACCAGGTGAAAGCCAATAAAGCTCGATGTTTGCTCGATACAACCAAGTACGGCTCCGGAGTGAATGTAAAGACATTGGTTGAATAAAACAAAATAACGTAACATGGAGCTACTGTACGCTTGCAGACAAGCGGGACATTTTATTTTAACAGAACAAATGAGTTAGATACGGGCCCGACTGGAAGTTAGACTTTGATTTGAGTTAACTTTTGTATTTACAAGATAAATATTACTTTTTTTAAACTTCACTCCGTATTCTTCCTTTATTCTCCATAGAGATACCTAGTGTTAAGACACTTACCAACTTTCTTCTATATTTTCGAAATATTGTGTGTTGAATTCCGTCACTCAATACACAATATTACGAATTTTTTTGACGAAACTCATCACCGTGCTGCATCAAAAAAGAGAGAAGTTACTAAAAACAGTAAAATTTACAAGCACAGCGCTAATTCATGTATTGCTAAATCTGGTACAGCTAGATATTGATCACAGGGTTGCGTTAGAATTTTAAATGTATGTGATGTGAATACACATAAAATATTGATGGTTGCCTTCCAAAATGCACGGGAACAAAAACAGGCGTCATTCGCACACGTGACCAGAATGTACGCTGACTCGATACGTAGCCACTATTCTGTGAGGCAATTACCAAATCGATGTCAGTTTTTCTTTTTTCTTTAGCTTTATGCCGTATCCCGCATTTAGCAGGATAGGTGGAGGTTGCTGCGTGTTGTGTGTCAGAACTTAACGTCGCGTTTTTTTTTACATGATCGAGGAAATGAATGATAACATTTCCCCCATTAAGAATCAAAACCACTGAATGAGGTATTTGCCTATATCTAGCTTATAGGAAGGTACAATCTTATAATTCAATCTATTTTAGTATATTTAAAATGTTAATCAACAGAAGTTATAGTAAAATATTTTAAGAAGCGCTTCAAAAGTTGGGTATGGGGGTACTCGAATCCACAGTTTCTGAAAACCGCCTGAGCGTCGTGCATAGATTACTAAGCCGTACGTTCTTGTCAATCTCGATTTCTATGAGGTGTGATTTCGACATAGATTGATAAACACGTATGGCTTAGTGATTAGATGGTCGGACTGACAAGAGGCGGGGGCATGAATCCGAATACGCTATAATATTACATGGTTTTAAATATATTTAATTAATAAACCCACTCAATTTACTATAAGTAAAATACTCAATTTGTTTACATAATAAATACGGTATAAATATAGCTTAACTAACAAACACAATTCTGACATCAAAGTTTAGTCTCCTAAATATTATTTCAGGCTCGAGATGCAGTCTCTATAACACCAACGTAATCGTATGAACATTTGACTGCTTTGGACAAATATTGAAATTGCAAATATTGAGGTTGTCGCGGCGCTTTGGCGTTTGGTTGTAAACACAATGGTAATGAAAACTATATACACGAGAGGAATTAAAAATCTAATCAGCTATATGCCGCACACAGGAGAAAGAATAGCCAGAGGGAACCTAGTGTTAAGACACTCCGTTCCTCATTTTCCGCCGAATTCTGGAGGCATTGCATGTTGAGTCGCGATACTCAACGTTGGGCTTTTGCCTTAGTGCCAGAACGAAGACATTAAAATATTACTACTAGTAGATAAAACTCACTACCCATCACGCAATGCCCCGAAAATTTGGCAGAAAGTGGAAAATTAATTATCTTAATAATAGGTTCTCTCTGCATACCCTCCTTTATACAGCGTTGAGCTAAAGAATATAATATAAGTACTACTCAAATTTTCATAGTACACACAATTATTGGCAAAACAAAGAACAAATAATATAGTATATTTTATATCCAATATCGAACTCTAACTAGAAATATTTAACATATTTTACGGGTGAATATCTTTTGTGATCGCGCTTAGCGAAGCTGAAAGTTTATCATACTTTAAAATCAGCTATGAAATAGAGAAAATATCTTTTTATTCTGCATTATAATTCAGTTCTTTGGATAACCAAATAAAAATTGGACTTGATACGTTCTAAATTCTTACATAGATATGAAAAGTAAAAGTAAAGTAAGTAGAGTCTTAGCGGCAAAGTGTGTAAGCGTAACAATTATGGGTTAAATTCCCACGTAGGATATTAAATTATTATCAGTTCCTCGTTCTTGTAACACGACAGAATCCGTATATTCTCGTATGCAGCAGAAATCTATTGTTGAGACATTCTATTTTGAAGTTTTCTGGATTCCGTTGTATTACTTATATATGGGTAGGAAGAGGCAACCCAGTGCTAAGAGTAGAAAAGACAGTCCTTTCTCCGCTTTCCGCGAAGTTTTCGAGACATAGCACGTTAAAATGGTGAAACTGAACGTTACGTTTTCTCTTCTTACCAGAATGAAAATAATTCATTTCCTCGATTGGGAATCAAATCCACAACGCGCGTGTACAGTCAACCAGCATTTAAATAATTTAAAACGGACAACGTCACGGTTTTGTATCGTCCTCTACATTTTACTAGTTTAACTCAATAAAATACAGATTCCTTAAAACTAAAAGGAACTATGAAAGTGCACTTCAGGTGCATCTTTACAAAAAACATTCGAATTGAAGAGAACGCCAGCAATCCTCGAGATAGCTGAGATTCGTAAAAAATATTAAACTTTAAAAGCCCTCGGACAAATATGGCTGTTGAAATATCTTAAAATTGCAGCATCTTTCATTTTTAGCTTGAGCATAGTGTCTGTTGCCTTTGTTGCACTTATTTTGAATTAAAATAAAAAGCAAATCACAATAAAAATTGCTGCTGACGTATTTTATTTTAACTTTACGCTGTATTCTGCATACAACAGGTTAAGCAGTGGGAACCTAGAGTTGGGACATTCAAAATTTTTGGGATCAGGTTTCGAATTTCGATTTTTTAACTAGAGCGAAGAAATGAAACTACTTCATTCCTCCGAATGGAAATCGAAAAAGGTTAAATTCGAGACATTGCGTGATGTTACAAGGAATAATTATAAAAAGTTCATTGCCCCGAGCGGGAGTTGAACCAATAGCAATCAAGTGCTTACAGTCAGACACTATCCTACTGCTGCAGGATAGCTTTTTTATTTTTATAAAACAAATTTTAAGTGCGTCGTAGGATTGATTATTGTAACGCAAGTATGATGGGCTCAAGTATTCGGTTGATGGTGGACTACATACTTATTTGATGTATTTGTGTAATAAGTACATACATATATAGGTAGTATATGTATAGTCTTGCTAGAAAATATACATTTTGCTCACATAAATTAACATTCACAAATTATCACATCAAAAAATATCACAAGTTTCCTTCCTTTTATCCGCTTTTAGCAGTAAATTTTTGATGATAAACGAAATAGTACCTCCTTATACACGCAAGAAAGAAAAACAAGGAAATATTATCATATACCCAAGTATTAAGTTAGATTTATGAGTACACATGCGACAAATCACGGCCATTCTTTAAGAGAACGCAGGTCCTTGGCCGCCCGTGACCGGACTGGACGGACATACATTACTTCACCCATAAAACATAGGGTGAGATACCAAATAAATCTCCTCGCGCAGGCTATTAGAATAATTTATAGTTATAAGTGGTCATTTTGTAAAGCTAATTCGTTAAGTAGAAATGTTATGGGGAAATTGAAATAGTAGAGCGATTGTATAGCTTTTTATGATTTACTTTTCTAAATGGGGTTGTTATTGTTTTTCTATAAAAACAAAGTGAGGCAACAGAGCGGGTGACTGAAATGCAACGATTGTTGGCTTGGTTCCCATTCGCGGGGATGAATTGACAATAATTAAGATTAGTGCGTTTTATTAATCAAACAACTTGAGACCAATCGTGACGCGCACACACGTGCGACTGTGAACGCGATGTGTTATGGGTTTGAGTCCCACTCGAGGAAAATTAAATATTTAATATTTATTTTTATTTAATACGGAGTGAAGCTTAAATAATAAAATTAAATAACTTTCTAAATAATAATAAACTAAACAACTTTTCAGCTTTAAAATATTAGTATAGATAAGCGTAACCTATTGTATTTATTAACTCAAGATGTCATTATGTACAGTGCCTTTCTTATCACGTCCTCCATCCCTTCAGCATAATCATACACTAATACAAAGCAAATGTGGAAAAACTACCACCCTGCCATTCAAAGCTCGTTTAACTCTCATCAAAAGTTACCATACTTACACAACTTTATCTATCGATCGAACATAACACAAAATAAAACTAAAATGACTTTCAGCTTAAAAGCAACTCAAATGTAACATACCAACCACTTAGCGATACTTTCTTAGATAATTTCCATCCAGCATTAGTTGGGGACGCCAACAAAAGTGTCGCATTCGGACAATGGCGTAGACTCTCAGAGTACTATAAATTTTGCTATAATGGCCCTATTCGGTACCGCTATTGAAAGTCCTCACTGATATACTATCCCTTAATCGATTTAAGCGTGCAATTCTGTAATGGTTTTAGGGTGTTGTTTCGTTTATTATCACTTGGAACTTGTTTTTAAAGCTTCACGCTATATCTAGCTATATCCCGCATGTAGATAGGTATGTGGGGAAAGTCTAGAGAGTTCAGACACTCCGTGTAACCATTTCTCTTACCAATTTTCGTGAAATTGGGTGTCAAAATTAGCTTGTTACAACTTATTTATGTTGTTAACATTCGACGTAGCTTGATGAGGAGGTATGATTTAGTGGTAAGAGCGCTTAAGAGGTGGTACTTTAGGGGTTCACATTTCACCTCCGAGCAGAAATGCTTCGTCTCCGACTTGCCGTCTGGGTTTGCTTGTTAATCGGCGAACAAACAAAAATTAAAATAGTTCATTAACACTAAGTTTGCTGCATGCAAGTGGCAAAAAAAATAATAAAGGAGTAAAAAAAATATTTGAAAATAATACAAATAAAACATATGTACATATTATGTACATTGTACATATTTATTTTGGAATGTAGAGAATATACGAAAGTAGAGTGCATTTCCTGTTTGCAAGCAACACTGGAAATGCGGGCCGAGCACTGTGTATTGTATATTTAGAATACGTGAGTGTTTGTTTTTTCAAATATATATTTTTAAATATTTATAGCATTCATGGGTTTAGTATTATTTCAAAAGAAAATGATATAATAACAAAAGAAATAAATAAAATATGTCATCGTGGCTTAGGGGAAAAGTGCCTGTGCGTACTGAAGAAGCTGCATTTTTAGCAGGATAGTGAGGAAGATAGAGTTGGGACTTCACTTCACGTTCACGTTGGGAGTTGCACTTTGTCCTGCATTTTGCTCCTGAATGATAAATCTACTTACTACACTTTATATTGTCAGAGAGAGAAAATAAAAATAATTAATTCCCAAGTCGGACGGTCGAACCCACAACCACTGAATTTATGACTGCAAGTGTCGTCGAGTTTCACTCTATTAATAATTAATTGAACTTTTTTTATTTCATTAACGAAAAGATAGGAATACGATATTTGACAAAATTAATCATAAAACAAAATTATCCTTAATAATCCCGCCAAAATCAAATTTTATTAAATGTTTCTAAAATCAGAATGGCCATAGTATAAAATGAAAACTTTGCATTTACAAATAAATATAAAATAAACATCAAAATGTAAAGTCTTGCAGCATTTCATTCGAAAACTTCTAGTCTCGAACTGTGACTAAACGTACTGCGGAAGTGCTCGCCGAGTTTTAATGAAGTTGTATCGAAAGCAAACAAACTAAGTCTATGTGCACAGTGACGGGGCACAGATATATTGCAATTTTTATATGTGAATTTTCTCTAACATTATTACTTTACGAAAAAAATGGCCAAATTCTATGACACAATAAAATATATCTTTGAGGCGAGAGTGAGAGGAGACCCCGGTTGCCCTTAGAGAAAACAGTATCGATAATACAGGATCTTCTATCACGTAAAAAGCAGTCGAGGCGAAAGAGTTATACGGAGATCGTAGTGTCTGGTACTCCATTCTCTCTGAATATCCTGCTACAGATAAACTCTGAAACTAAAAAATATGAATTTAGTCGAGATTTATATGAGGATGATCTTAAGTATCCATTTTATATTATTCAAGTATCAATTTTCAGTCTGACTGGAGCTAGAATCTATACTATCTATACTAATAGGATTACGATACAATTCATATCGATTCTTATTATAGCGCGACTTTGCCAATATCAGTATTATAACATAACGGTATCAATATTCTATAGTAATATTATATAAAGCTGGAGAATTTTTTAAGGAATTTGGAACTACTGATTTTAAATGAAAAATTCTTGTTGTATTATTGAGGATACTGTCTTGCAAACAAATTTTTCTGAATTTGATATGGCCACGGATGAAAAAAAAACAGGATATACAACATACTTAAATTGATAAACTTAAGTATGCTGGCATATGCACTCATTATAAGTTTGCAATGATTTTTTTACAATATATTGCTAATAAGAAATTTCGTTGAATTATTATTTTTTAAACATAGATCTGAAATGTTTAAAATACAAACTTTCAATCTCTAAAATTTTTGAGTAATATTACATTTTTTCAAAGATAAAATAGTCGAACACCGCAACACTGTGACGGAGACTTTACAGTGAGCGACCTAAACTATAAACAAGGGGTATCTTAATGGTGTTTGAGGCCGAATAGTTTTTTGTTCAGCAACACCGACTTTACGAGCGACGCGCGGTGCTTTATCACATCCAATTTAAATTACTTTCGCAATACTAAGGGGCGTTACGGATAAACAGATAAACCAGATTTATTTGTATTTTGTTTTGTACTCGCAAATTAATTTACTGTTTCTTACTAATTTAGTAGAAAACGAAATTAGAATTATAATTGACAAATAGCATTATTGTTATAAAAATAATGGCTTAAGAATTAATAACAGACATATATATACACAGAAAAATGGTATAATTTAATATTATTTCCCCTAAGAGGAGATCGCATCCTCAAACCATCCAGCTTACAGCAAGACACTGTTCCACTGCGCTACAAAACCAAGATCTCACTTTACTTCGTTTTTCCAACCGGGAAAAGGGAGAAACACCAAGAAAATTAGGATAATACCGGGAAGAGAGCAAATTGTGCTAGGATACTATCTATTCTATTATATTAAGTGAGTAAGTAATTTGGTTTGAGACGAACAATGCGGTATTTAACCTTATCAATAGATAAGACACGTCGGCATAAAATCATGGCTAATCGACCGATGTACCGATAAGTGGCGACCCATTTAGTCCTAATGGCGGCGAAATTAAGTTACACTCAAATTGAAGCGCTCAACACTCACAGCTCAAGTGGTGTTGGATCGCGGCACGAATATTTATTATGTTTCTATTTATACTTACATACGTATGTTTTATGTATTGTTCATTTTATATTTTATACTTAGTTTGGTAGCTAGAGAGATAGTGGTGTTTAGACTCTAGATACTCCAGTCTCTGATTTCAGTCCGAATTCCTTATATTCAGCTTTGAGCAAGAAATTAGATTTTGCTTTTTTTAGCCAACAATGCATAAGTTGTATTTAACTAATCTCTTAAAAGACGCAAAAGTAACAAGCAAGTGACCCATCACTACGTTCTTACTAAACTTAGTATCGCGCGTTACAAAAAAATAAAAACACTGCATTAACCGTCACATATACCGTGTTAAATTAATTGATAAAAAATATACGATAACAAGTTTTCCACTTCGCGTCTATCGGAACAACCCTATTTTTAATGAAACCCTATATCAGAATGTGTAATATTTTGACGTAGTAATTTAACGGCGTGTGTAATCAATATGTCAGTGTAGCTATAAAATTGCAAATAAAATGTCTCTAATAAAAAAACATAACTAGGTCATTCGTATTTGTAAATGAATAAAAATAATTTATTTTTAGCTCGCAAATAAGTAAATATGTTATACATGTATGTGTGTATTATAGCACGGCGTTGAACTACGCCATTTAACACCCAATGCCTACAGATTTTGGTGGAAAGTGGAGAATGGACGGGTCTTAGTGGAGGTAGGGGGGACCTCGGTTGACTTTCGAAAACACAGTAGGTATCAAAGATACTGGAGGAAGGTTACGTAAAAAGCATGAAGACCCCCCGAATGTATGAAAAGGTTGATGACAGTGGACGAGGCGAAAGAGGTATGCAGAGACCGTAGCGTTTGGCGCTCCGTTCTCTCTGACTACCCCGCTAAGGGATAAAGCGTGAAGTTAAGTTAAGTTTAATGGGAATGGAGTTTCCTAAAACTATATTCCGAGGCTCACTCTGCTCACTGCTATATAATGCTATATAATGGGATTCTTCCGTCAGACACAACAAAAAATATTTTTAAATATTATACAGACTGGAATCAGATGAAGACAGTCTTCAACGCCAAGACGCGGCGGCGTCGAGAAGTTGGTAGTGTCAATAACTTTTACTAATACATCTATAAAGTGATACAATAAAATGTTAATGTGTAAACTTTCGTTGTAAGCACCAAATGGGTCAAAGAACAACGGGGGTTGTCCGTCGTTGTCCGAAATTATGGCAACATTACACAGTTGATAAAATATATAAAAATATATTATAGCGTGGTATAAAAGTGTTTTTATGTTTCACTTGGTAGTTTAATATATTTTTTACTGTTGTTTTTTGCTCTATCCTGCATATAGCAGGACGGACGGACGGACAACGGACTTTAATTCTTTATATTCTTTATAATACTAGAAATAAAATTAACAAAGAAAATAAACTTACAGTAATGAGGTTAACAAAGATGAACTTATCTCTAAAAGGTAAAAAGAGGGGAACGTAATATCTTAATATTTCGTTTCTTCTGTCTACGATGCATTGTGCGCTATATACGAAACTAAAAAAATCACGTATACTAGAGTGGGGAACGGACGTGTCTTAATGGCGACAGAGTGTTAACATTTATTTTCCAGGTTCCCGCTGCCTACTTTTCTGTGTGCGGGATACAGCCCGAAGCTAAAGAAAATACCAGAATACATAGCTGGTAAAAATGAATTACACGAAATGATTCATTCCTACCAAAAAAATATACGTATATCCATTCTATTAGCAATGCTCAGTTATCGTTCACGAAAATGTTGCTTGTTGAAACAATGATGACCCTTCCAGCGTTTAGTGGGATACGCCGTTCAAGGTGGATTTTATATGGATTTGTTTTATTCAGAGAAAAGTGCTTGTTTGGAATAATTTCTATTTTGATACTATTTTGTTGCTTATTGTAAGGTGTGTAAGTGTACTTTATTTTGAGTAACTGAGAACTTTAAATATGTTAATTTCATTCTTTTTTTAACATTATAGTAAATTCTATTTTTTTAGCTCCAAGCTGTTTCTCACGTATAGCAAGGTAGGCAGAGGGAACCTAATTTTAAGACATTTAATATCCCACTTTATGCCAAATTCTTATGTGATAGGCGGAACTCAACGCCGCGCTTTGCTTTACTATCAGAGCGATGAAAAGTGAATATTATATAATTCGTTCCACCGAGTGGGAATCGAATTTATAACCGGTGCGTTTACAGTCGCAGCTTCTGCCTCTGCGCTACGACGACCTCAATCCATTCTACCGATTTACAAATCACACCCAAACCCAAACATTTACTTTATATCTAAAATTCCCACAATATAAACTCCACCATTCGACCTCATAATAGACAAATAAACGATTCATACGTATCGAACATCTACACAGCCCTAACTCGTTCATCAAAAACACGCGGCAACCGGAAAACCAATAACCATGTATTTCTGTTTTTATAATAACGTATCCCATCCCTATTATATGGGATTTGGCGATGATTCATTGAATTGTGTGAAAATGATATGATACCAGCGCTCTCAATGTAACGGGGATCGATGTTTTATGATATTGGGTCTATTTGAGCATTTATTTTGTGGAATTGTGGAATGAGTTTTTTTATTGTTATAATATACTCGATATTATATGAATTAAGGTCATTAGTGGCGCAGGGAAGATTCTGGGTTTGTTTGAGACCCTCTCGAGGAAACGAAAAAAAGTGGGAAAGTGTCTTAATGTAAACAGTGTCTTAACATTAGGTTCCCTCTGCCTACTCTACTATGCATGGTATTCGATGTGAAAGTAAAAAAATATTACACAAGTTGGAAGCGTATGCGCTCCCTTTACTTGAGCAGTATGCAGTTACAAACGTTAGGTCTGCCCCTTTTCAGTCTCAAAAAACATACCAGAAGGAGAGAGGGATATCTATCGTTCTATTTTACCCAATTCAACTTAACCGCCAACCGCCGGTAACGCACTGATGAGACACCGAGACGTCAGGACAGCTGCATGTTTGGTCGTATACAATGCAATGGTTATCATAGAAGAAGACTGAAACAAGGATAAATGCTGTGGAAATTTGATCTCTTCATAGGATATGCGGAGTCAGCTTGGCCGATCGAATCCGCAATGAACAGATACACAAAAGGGCAGGTACTAGCGGATACTAGAGGATGTCATGGTGAGAACCAAGAAGAACGTGCTCAGCTGGCTTGGGAACGAACGAATGATGAATGAATGGCAAAAAAGATTTATGATGGAAATGTGAGCAATGTGGCAAAAGAAGTATGAAGCGACCGTATCGCTTGGCGCTCCGTTCTCTCTGACTACCCCGCTCCCCGCGGATATAGCGTGAAGCTAAGGTATAAAATATAAACACTCGAAATCACAACCATCTCTCATTTATTTATTTTTTCCATATAATTTTACATAATAATGCATAACTGCTTTACATTATACAAGACTAACTCATAATATTTACTAAATAACTCGGAACAGCTGAACTATAAACTTAGCATATCCGAGAATCACACAGCAAGCGAATTCCTTCAAACAAAATGATGAAAGAAATAAAAATTCTTATTTAAGGTATTCCTTTTGAGGTATTTTCGAGCTCGAGTCTAAGTAAATCTAAAGAATGGAGCTCATTTCAAATATTAAAAAGCGGCTCTCGAGTTATTCGCTGAGGAAACAAGTAAGGGTACCAACTTTCCTACGACAGTCTAGGTTTCCACTAAATCTCTATATTAAATGTTTTGAAACTTTACATTCCGATCGTTTTCTTTGAGTTAAGGATAGAGAAACTCCACTGATTTATTTTCAAGTTCCGTTATAATATTATTGTACGTAAGAAATACCTGTCGTGGCGCAGGGCCACAAGCGTGCGAACGGGACGGAAGTTTTTTAATGGCGAACGGAGTGCCTTAACACTGGGTTTCTCGGTTTCCTCATTATTTAACATCTTAAAATTAGTGCTAACTGCTTTTAGAAATATATATTTTTGATTCTCTCATTTCGATGATAAAAAAAGTAAAGTTGACACTATTTATTGTCTGATTAGAAAATTCGAATAACAACGTCTTATTGAATTGTTAATAAGCGCGAAAATGGCAAAACACAAATTTATCTTTAAGAAAGTTAATAAAGAATACACGACCCCATGGAAAAGTTCATCTTTTCTATATCTTTTCCCCGCAATAATGCCCATAATCTCCGTAACTTTTAATAGGACATCCCAAATTTGATGGCCATTATTCAAAAAAATATAAGTGTCCTTACTTGCCCTCCTTACTTGCCTCATTCGGAGTTTGCTTCGTTTCGATTATGTGACCAAAGTTAAAGTTTTACGCTCCAGGGACTTCGTTAAGTTCGTGTAAGCTTTCTTTTTTTTTGTTTGAAACTATTTGGGTAATCCAATTGTTTTATTACCGGTCGCCCCAATTTTGTCTAAATGTGTTTCGTCTAGTTTTCTTGTTGAAATTGTTTTCAAGGTTTCAGTTCTTATTTCTTGAATTATAAAGTTGACTAACGGCCTGCTGTTGGGCAGTGGTTCAGCGTGTGACCGAAGGGTTGTGAATTCGACCTCCACTCATACTAATTACTAATTTACCTCCGTTCATAGGAATTTATTTGCAATTTCTCGCTGTGGAAGACACCACCACCACCCAACATACAATGTCTTAAAAGTTGAATGGGGGCCTGGAAAACGGAATATCTCAACACTAGCTTCCTTTAGTCTAACTTTCGTCATGTGGGATACATAGTGATATATATATTAAAATGAACTTTTGAATAAAGAAAAAAATATTCGTGTATTTCAACCGATAACCACAAATATGCAATGCTATTCTTTCGCTAAGTCACATGCGTCTAATACATAATATGTCATTGAACACCACCACACGAGAGCAGGTACTCGTGTAATCGAGTACAACGTAAATAAAAGTACCTCGAGGGAAATATAATGGGAGGCAAAGTTGACACGTGACAGGCTTAAGACACTTGACCCCGCTGTAATAACGATTACACTGGTTACCTACTAAATGTGTGGCGTTATATAGCTTTAGTTTTTTTATGTAATTGTTTTTTTATTATATATTTTGATAGGATTTCTGTTTTTTCAGGTTGGTTAGAAATAAAGGCTGTCAGTCAGGATACAGGTTCAGCAATGTATTGTTTTTGGCACGCTCGGAACGCCATAAATAAAGAGCATAACATAATGTATTGTTTTCACTTCGTCGATTTGGTAACAAGACAAAGCGCTGCGTCGATTTCCGTCACTCAACACACAATGTCTCACAAATTACGCGGAATGTAGGGAACGTGTGGTAACGAAATAGGTTACCTCTACATATCTTGCTTTATACTAGATACGATGTGAAAGTAAAATAAGGTATGAAGAAAGATTAAATTTTGCTTAAACATGGCGAGGAAAGAATACGCCTGAGTGGTGTAATTCAATTTTAAGCAGTTTGTTATTCTTTGAAATTGGAAGTCGTCATTTTGTTGATATTTGGATCACGAAAACGAAACGAAAACTATTAAGTTGAAATTATAAATATATATACATACATTTGTATTATAGCATATATGAATAACATTAATATTATTAATTATTATTGTAACAAAATTATGTTAAATTTGGTCAATATCCTATGATTATGGGATTATAATTAATGTTTATAATGATTATTTTTACACCAATTATAATTATAATTGGTGTATAAATTATAAAGCTATTTAAATTATTTGATTTTAACGAGAAAATGTATTATTGCTGAAATTATAGCATATTTAGTTACTGGAAGTTGGTCCTAGTCCCTCCCACCCGTTTTTCTCCCTGAAACTCGATCTCGGACGCTCCTCGACGAGTGGGAGGGAAACACGCAATATCAATCTATGAAATGGAACAGGGCTTCCATCTTCAGACGCTAATAATAGATTAGATAATAATAATTAATTAATATTCATGCTTAATAAGCTGACTAAATAGCTAACTAGGTGTAATTGATGTAAGAGTGAAAAGGTAGTAGAAGTCTGTTATATACACATTTAATTCGCCCTTAGATATGTTACTTATAATTAAAATACTAAACAAGTTTCAAGTTTCTGAACAGCAGCGCCTGGGATGAGGATGGTACTGGAAGGAGAATGCATTGAGACAAATTGCGTAATTAAACACCGTCGATCAGTATAGAATAAAACAACCCGTCGGTCGAATGAGCTCACCACCATATCATTTATATCTCTTTCAAAAATAAAAGCACTAGTGTAATGTACCATGAATTTCCACTGACATTTTTATAGCATTTTTATATCTGCAAAGCGCTGGTAATCCAATTTTGTGAAAAATGTGATTTTTTAAAAAGCTTACCCGTTATGTATTTAAATTTAACTAAGTGTCGTACATCGCCCGATTTTGTAGCTTTGTCCCCGCTTTGTGACGCTTTTGTGCTTTATAATCAAATGTGTGTAATATACATACACTATACAGTGAATGTAAAAAATTGGACAAAATTGTTGCATGTGTTTTATTTTTCAGCTAAAACTAGATGTACTCCGGGGCTTCGTTTATGCGTACTCCGTACAAAATCTCATTTTTTCCCGTTCCCGTAGGAATTACGAAAAACTCCCTCTTAGTGCTTTTGTCACTCACATAGAAAACTAAAAAAAGTTTCATGTTTCTTCGCTGCGTACTTTTTGCAGTGCGTTGTCTGTCGGTTGCAGAAATAACTATATTATACTGAGGACAGTAACGTATATACCTACTAGTGCCAAATTGCAGCTTCGTTTTCGTATAAAAACGTAAATTCTTGGTGAATTTAGAAACATTGTTTTTATTTTCCTCCCTCACATAAGGACCAAAAAGAATGATGAATATTTAAAGAACAAAATTATAGAACAAAGGGATTCATCGATTTCTTTTTATTCCTTTATTTCACAAAACATTGAAAACTATGTAAATATAAAAAAATATATTATCAAAAAAAGAGATGTTATTTGATTCTGCTATCAAATATTTGAAATAATCGGGATTGAGTTCAAGCAATATGTTGAAACTAGAGAACATAGTGTCTTGGCACTAGATTTTCTATCACTTTCATTTAATACCCCGTTATTTGCAAAAAAGGCTCGAAACAGTTTTTTTATTGTTTTACTGATCACATCTCTAAAACTGTTTTAATTTAAATAATTAAAATTCATTACTTTAAAATGTTTAAAATAATATTCGTTAAAGAAAATCCCAATGATTATCGTCATTGCGCTGACGAGTTGCTATAACTTTAATTTTTAGTGTCATAGTAAAATTTTAACCGCCGTTCGGATTTAATTTACTTGCGAAAATACTGTTATGGAAAACGTTAAAAATATTCAGCTTAACCAGACTGGTTATACTTCTTATACTAGTCGTCGCCCGCAACTTTGTTTGCTTGCTTGAAAAAGAGGAAATTCCTATAGGAATTTCGAGAATTATTTTTTCAGTGTTTCCCACCACTGACTAACTCACCTATTATTTTTTTTTATATTCTAAAATAGGGTGAATATCATTATCTAAAGTTTAGATAATGATTTTCCGTTTAGATTCTAAACGGAAAAATATAGTTATAATCTTTTACTATATTAAAAAAAATCTATTTGCATTTGTTTGTTTGAGATTTCATAAATATGATATTTTAAATTATAAAAATCAAATTCTTTTGATGAATAATGTTTTATGGTCGCATTTTTCAGATATATAGTATGAATCTGTTAATGTTTTTTATAAAAGAAAAATAATTAAAACGTAAGTTACAACAGAGTCAGCCAAGAGGAACCTAGTGTTAACTCTGTTCACTATATCTGGATTTTTCGTGACATGGCTTATTGAGTTGCAGAATTCAATGTCACACTTAGCCTGCTTGTAAGAGCTACACGAGCAAATGGTAATAATTAAAATACCATCATTCCCCCGAGTCGTAATCAAACCCACAACCACCGCATTTAAATTCTAACGAGGTCCCACTGCACCTCGATTCAAAACTAGCAATTGCCATTCAAAACTTTAGAAACCACTAAAAAAAAGCTGTAATTCATCGCCCTGCTCTCAGGTCTCCATCTAATAACATTGTAAATGTTGAACAGTTTTCTTACTCGCCACTCACCAGCTGTCGATGACGCGTGAAATTAATTTTTCGCTGATTTATTCCGAGATTACAATAGGTTTAGTGAAGTTGCCCGCCGCGCGCCGGCTGACTTCTGAATAGACCTTTGAGTTCAGTACGGTGTTCATTTGACAGAATGGAAAATATTTTGTTAAGTTTATAATGTACCATTTTGGTGTTTTAGACGCGAAACGCGTGCAGAGGGAACCTAGTGTTAAGTCTCCTCCGTTTCCCACTTTTCGCCGCATTTTGGTGGCATTGCGTACTGAGTGGTGGAGCAGAGCGACTGGTCTATAGGAATAATGAGTTAAAAATATACGTTGAAAATCAAGAAGTTAAAATCAACAACAAATCTATAATTAAGTTTTAACGTCATTATTTTGTATAATTCTATTATGTAAAATCTCTAATAACTTGAAAATTAATCTAATTATCCTCGCTAAGGCGATGAAAAATGAAAATTAATTACATTACATTAGAAAAAACGTTAATTCTTCAGTTTATTTAATCTTTTTATGTAGTGCTAAATTAGATAGTAGTTTCAACAATTACTAAAACTACTAAAAGTAAAACATTTTATTTGAATATATTTTTTTAGTTTTTGTATCCTGTTTCCTGTACATGGTATGGTAGGCAGAGAGAACCAAGGGACCAGGCTGACCGTTCTCCGTTTTACGCCCAAATTTGAAATCTTATATGTTGAATAATGGAAATAATGATGACATGAAACACTTTTATCTCCAAAGTTAAGTATAACCAATGAACCATAAATTATTAATAAAATATAAATAAAGGTATTTGGAAGCCCTCGTGGCACAGTAAGGTGCGTCTGACCGTCAACACGATGGTCGTGGGTTCTTTCGTCAGCGGAAAATAGGGAACAGAGTGTCATTAGGTTCCGCCTAACTTAAACGTGTAAAAAACGAACAGCTTCACTGTTCGTTTGTTCGGTTTCACAGTATGGAATTATATTGATGAAAACATAACTCGCTTCTCGTATTCGGCCAAAGTCATTAAGGTAGCATTAAGCCGCCATTACGCGATATCGTTATACATTATCATAATATAAATTATTCGCCATTTTGGAAATAATCGATATTTTTTAATTCGTTGATTATGGGTTTGACGTTAATTGGTTTTAATGTCCGATGTCAGTAGCCGTATGGCACGATGGTAATTATAATAATTAGATAGCGTTTTGTTTTAATTCATTTGTTTTGTTTCATGTTATTTTTTGTTCAGCTTTACGTTGTATCCCGTATATAGTAAGGTGGGCAGAAGGAACCTAGTGTTAAGACACTCCGTTCCTCATTTTCCCTTGAATTTTAGAAGCATTGAGTTTGAGACCTTAACGCCGACCTTTGCCGTGTTTCTAGAGTTAAGAAATGAAAATATTAATAAATAGTGATTCATTCCTCTGAGTGGAAATAGAACCCACAACCTTCGTGTTTACATTCACATGCTTATACCTCTGCGCCACGATAGCCTTAATAGTTATATTATTTATTTTATTTTAAATAGTTTTTTTTTTGTAAGTTTCACGCTTTACCCTGTATACAGCAGTGCATAATACGACGTAACGTTCCATACATATTGTGTATGAACATTTTTAACAAGCTCCGCATACATTTAAAATGTATGTATATCGCTTATTTCGATCATTGCGAACTTTCAAGCCAGGGGTCGTTCTAACTTTTGGCTTTTCAATTTCCAAAAAAATGCCTAACAGGAAACCTTTAGGTTAATTAAAGCGGTTGCAATTTGTGACAGCGCGGAACACGGCAAACTCCATTACGCGTAGAACTACCTGCTCACGTGTTCTATGTCACAGCTAGAATTTAGTCTGTAGAAAAAACTGATTGTCTATAAAGTCGACTTACGGTTTATTGGGTATGATATTTTAATTAAAAAAATCCACACTTTTGGGAATTGAATCATCATTATTTAGTACAACATGAAGAAGGAATTAATTGATATTATCGGCGTTTATTACTTCGATTGCGAAAATATCAATAAGTATAATTTGAAATATTTTATATAAAACAGCTTTTGCGAAAAATTAGGTACACACCATTTATTATAGAGATATGTAATATTTATGTGGACTGTATAAACAAAATTATCCTCTACTCTCCTTTTTTACTTTTTCCTGTACCTACTGCGGAGTTCAAACTTTGATTCAAAATTTGCCTATGATTATATATTTGTAATTAATGTTTTATTTATACTCTGAAATATATAAATATAAAGATATTTTAATACTTACTGTACTATTCAATACAATATCTGAAAAATGATCAATCGTTAAATACAATAAATTTAGAAAAATAGTTTAAATCAACTAAAAAGTACTAAGCTTCCTCCGTAAATCCAGGTATCTCTCGGAACAAACCAGATAATTGTTGACACGAGACTCAACGTGAGAATTTAGTTTGGAACCGAAAAATATATGGGCCAAGCATAAATCGCATCTACCAGTAAAATATACTTGCAAAAAGCTCACGCTGAAACGAATGGAGTATAAAAATGTCAGGCGCTTTTTTTACTTTTCTAACCTTTAACACTTATTTTGCAATAGTCGAAACGCGGATAAATAAAAAAGATTAAAAATCGCTGACTGGTGTGGCCGGAGAGCAATACTGGGGGTTTTAGCAAATTGGTGATAACGTCGTTTCTATGAGTTTTTAATTGACTTCGTACGTTCGAGGAGTGTAGTGACAGGTCACTCTTTTCGGGGCCCAGTGTTCGTGTGACGTGACGAAGTGTTGTGTACTTGAGGTTGACTGAACGGGAATGTATGGAATAATTCTCCAATTTTCGTTTATTTTGTCCGTATTTTGTGATTTCTTCCAATATTTTTATTAAAACTAATTCCTGGCTCTGGTAACAAAACGCTACATTACGTTTCAGTTCACAACATACACTGTCTCGAAAACTGGGCGGAGAGTGAGAAAAGGAGTGCCTTAAGATTCGCTTTACCCATCTTACTATACATATCACGTAATACAAATTAAATTTATATAAAAGTTTTACTAAACAAAATAAAAATATAATATTATTTTAAAATATAAAAATAATAAAAAGATTGTAATTTTTTTTAATTAGTAACAAAGATATCGTGTCTCATAAAGTATTACAATGTGTTTCAAAAAGTTAACCTTAAAGCCCTACAGAATAGAAATGTTAGTAATTAAATTAAAAACCGCTATAAAATCTGCTAAACTGCGAATGTTTTTCATGCAACAATGTTTGAGTTTTTCGTGGAAAAATTTGTAGCGTATTTTGTTGCTGAGTTACAGTTTTATTTAAAACGTTACAACGATACTTCTTTGGGTTTTAAAGCGTATTTATTTCCTCTATGCGAGATGCAGAGAAGAAGTATATAATTATTCCATTTCCTATGTTCCCTTCTCTTACAGACAACATAAACGTAACCTAACGCAGCGCTATAGCTGATCAAATCAGGTAATATCAAAGAAAATTTAACTATTCTAGTAAGTATGATAAAGTGAAGAGTTTGTTTAGTTCAACACCCTAATCTCAAGAACTACTAAATTGAAAAAATATATATTAGGTAGGACCCGTGGATTTATCAAAAAAGCCTAGCTTTTATTTGTGATTTCATCCCCGAAAGCAGATTAAAATAACTAAGACTTGTATAAGTGCCGAAGTAGCGAAGTAGCTGGGACCATAGATACAGCAGGCTACATCGAAACAATCAAGGTAAGCTAATATAGCTTCAAATACATCCGGCATATAGCAGGGTAAGATCTGGGTCTGAAAATCTAGTGTAGCATACACTTCCGTTCCCTACTTTCTACCGATTTCTGGAGATATTGCATTGAGTGACTGACATAAAAATATTAAAAACTTCGTCTGTCACCTTTAAAGTCTGCGCTCTCATTCTCACTGCGCTATTTATGGCCTCTATCTAATCTAAGATTCCTCGTTAAGGAAACCTTTCAACACAAAAAATATTTATTCAATTCGAACCAACAGTTCTTGAGCTTACGTCATTCTAACAAACACATTCACCTTTTTAATATACGAACAGATAAACATAATACTAGTATACCACAAAACAAGAATAGACAAAAACAAGTGAATTATTGTAGACGCACGATAATGGGCAAAGTTAATCACCGCCTCGCCCCGAGGCCCCGAGGCACGAGGCCCCGAGCGCGAGGGAGCGATACGGGTTAACCCGCGCCGAAGTCGACGCGACGTTCACATAGTTTGTTTGTTGAAAACATTAAAATTTTGATGCTTTATTTCATGTTAATAAAAGAGATAGGGAGCTTTTTGTTAGCTTGGAAGAGTTTCTCTACTCAATAGATTATTTTTCAGCTTCATACTTTAACCATAGATAGGCAGAAAAACCTTAGTGTTAACACATTTGATTCTCCTGTTTCAGGCTGAATTCAGTGCCGCCTTTTTTTTGAAAGAGTGGGGAGATAAAAATAATAATTAATTTCTTTGAACTAATAAGCGGCTTTCGCTTTTATATTCCCATCACAAATGTAATACCATTTTACTACCTGATACTCAGCAAAAATTCTAACCCTAAGGTCTATAGAATAAGAATATAAAACGATACATGGATATGATAGGAGGACACGAAAAGGCACCAGATGAATATTTCAAACGTTTGAAACATCAAAAGCCGTCGCTGGGACGTGTGTCGGGCCCTTTATGCGATATTTTCATTTCTCCGAAAGCTGATGGTGTAATTGACATAAATTGAGCGAAACGCAACTAATAATAGGCGGCGTGGCGCGGGAATATTGATTTGATGCCTTACAGATATCATATTATTTACGTTGTTGTGACGTATGTGGAGACGACGAATCTGGGTAGATATGGTGGTGGTTGGGTAAGGTTACGCTTCTTAACGCATTGGCAGAGGGAACCTAGTATTAAGACACTCTAGTTTTCAAAATATTTTCATATTAAGTTGTGAAGCTCAACACTGTTCTTTGTCTTCTTGAGCTGGGAAATTAAAATAATTAAAATATTTTTCTGTGTGATTCAATCTGCCTTACACTATAAAAAAATATTAAGTATATTCAAAAATATTTGGATTTCTAAGCTCTATAGTTTTGTCACTTAATATTTTATATATAAATCTATATATTAAGAAAAATAATATATTCATATAATAATGATCCATATCCTTCTGATGGACCAATACACGTAGCGAGTTATTCTCACACGATAATCGTTGAATCGATTCATTGTTATTGGCAGGTATCGATACATTTTATTAGCACAATTAGCCTGGCACTGTGTGAGTGGATGTAGTGATAAATGATCTATCTCACGAGATATATTTCTAGTTTTTGTTCACAACTTTCTCCGAAACTAAAATTCATATCGAAATTATTATTTTTAATTTAAAAAAGGAAAATTTAAATTTTCGGAACAATCCAATTTTTATTAAAGTCGGTTCATCAGAGACGTGAATATCCATGTATTTTTCGAGGTACACGTGAAATGTAGGTACATAAGTAATTGATTGGATATTTATATACATAGAACAGTTGTAGGTTTCACTATAAGACATAGAACATGAACAATATAATATCATAAATAAATCATAAGGAATGTTTCCGTTAAGTAAATAAATGAACAACGAAACACGAAAGAGCACTTACTCTACAAATCATAAATCGTGTCGTGGAAATTAGAACGTCTCCAAAGGAACACGGCGGTCGTATTCACGGTATAGGGTGGTGAAGCAAGTTGAAAAAACAGCAGGAAGTACGGAAATGAAAAATAGTTGTTACTTCATAATATAGGGCTTTAGTACCACTTTTAAATAAGGCTACATTTTTAAGTTCCACGCTATATCTTGCACATGGCAGGGTCGACACAGGGAACCTGGTAACCTAATGGTAAAATACTCCATTTCCATTAAGACATTTCCGTTCTATACTTCCCGCCGAAATCAGAAAATGGTCAATTAATGAGGAACGGATTGTCTTAACACTACTTTTCCCTTTGTTACCATATTCTTTGCGGGAAACAGCGTGAATCCAAACAAAAAAGAAATCATTTTAAAAAAAATAAGGACAACTCAAACATAATCTCAAGAAAATAAAAGCACATTATTATTGGTATATTTCAAATTCATAACAAATTGTGAAAGAGACCGGCCGTCGCCAGGCAACGGGTAATCTAGCCGCATCAAGAGAACTCAACTGTCAAGGCCCCATATTAATTATATTTGGGCCGAGCCCACGTTTAAAGAGACCTGTCGCGTGTTTTTTTTATCTTTTGGCATTTTTTTTTTGGCTACTTGAGTTAATGAAGGTCTTTATTTTGAATTGCAAAGAACTTTGGTATTAGATTATTCTTAATGAATTAGGTTGGATGATTTTGTTTGTTTTATTTTTTTGTTTACTTTTCATGTGGGAGTAGACTAGTACTTGATATTTTTAGATATTGCTAGTGGAATTGAAAATAATTGAATTTTATTAAATAAAACATACATTTTATAAAAGAAAATTATCATGAAAAAATATAATACGAGTTTAAACTCGAGTTTACTAGTACTAATTTCTGAAGAATTTAATTAAATATGTACGTGTAAGTCCTGGCTCCACCATCAGAGCAGCTCTATGACCTTACCGCCTAAAATATGTATAGTTGCCAGGTTTCATATTGATATAACTATAACAAGTGGTTATTTTTTATTTTGTTATATTATATGTTCCAAATTAATTACATACTTTCTACACATAATTGTATATTATATATTTTTATACGTTTTATACGAACGTTTCAGCTCACAGGAAAAACAGCGGCCCCATAACGACATCATAAAACTCAGTTCAGTAAAGCTAAAGAACAAAAAACTAACAAAACAAATACAATAATATTCAAATTGAAGCAATTTCCACCAGTAATAACTCTTCAGAACCGCATCTGCAGGCGTAGTGTATTCTAAGATTGCGAATAAATTCACCGTGAACAGCGTTAAAAGGATACATTTTAAAGTAATTAGGATATCGTAGTGCAGCAGTACAGCGTGTGATTATAAACTCGACGGTTGTGGATTTGATTTCCATTCGAGGGTTCCCATTATTTTCCTAGTAATGGTAAGAAGATCAAGTGCCAATTCAGTTCCGTCACGCGTCAGTAACGTAATATTTTGAAAATTTCGTGAAAAGTGGAGAATAGAGAGGTGTTAGTGGAGCTATTCTCAAGGCAATTCTTCAAAACAAATATATAAATATTAATCAAATATTTTAATACTTACATTCTTTAATAACTAAGCCCACAGGGGCGTAAAATAGAATAATTACAGAATTATTCTATTATTTTATACAAAAGCAGAATAAAATTAACCAGAATCACAGCATAATACGCAGAATCAACATAAGTTTTTGTATATCTCAAGCCCTTCAAAGGCATTCACCGAAACAAATCGAATACAATTTAATTGGTAAAGTTGGTGGTTAACTCCCCCAAAATTAGTGGAGAATTTCTTCATCGTATAATAAATTAAGGAACCTCAAATTCAAACACGAAGAGGAATGCTGTAAAATTTAAGGCACATTACTTAATTATAATTTGTAAAGCTATCGAACAATGCTGATGTTACTTATTTGAATAATATTAGGTAACATTCTGAAACCGTCATGGCGTATTGGTAGAGCATTTTACTAAAAACTCTTTGGTTGTAGATTCGATGTTCACTCTAGGGGAATGTCTGTTATAATTTTCTTGATCTGGTAGAAAAATGTGATGTCGAGTTTCGCTACTCAACCCGCATTGTCGCGACTTATTGTCTGTTATTTGTATCATCTAATAAAAGTATTACCTATACAGGGTAGAAGAGGCAGCGCTTCTTTAACTGAAACTGCATATAGGGTAAAATATTTAAAACCCAGAATTAAAAAAAATAATCAATGCACCTCAACGGTTTGGACGTAGGATTTTTTTTTCATTTCACGATTTTTATCCATACCTGTATTTCGTGTCACTCACACATACGTATGCGACGTTGCCGCTTTGACAGGTAAGTGTGTGCGTGCCTATGTTATACTTTACAAATGGCGTTTTATTTTAAAACGATAATTTTATTATTTATTTTGTTTGAAAAAAAAAACTTTTTCATTGTTGAGAATTATTTTTTTCCGAATTATATTAAGCTTTTATAGAGTAGTTAAAACTGTGGTTTCATTTAAAGTGGCGCTGACAATTCCACCCTGTATAAAAATATGTTACGGTTTATGCATGATATACTTTACGCGCAATCACGAAAAGTAGGCGAAGAGTGGAAAATGGAGTGTTTCCTCTGTTTACTTTGCTATATGCGGAACACAGCGTGAATCAAGTAACAAAGAGGTATAAATATATGCCTATCAACAGAAATATATAAATAGGAAATGAACTTTCAATTTGTTACTTCACATTTAATTATATAAACACAATTGTTCAGAATTTCCTCGATCGTTACGGCAGGTTACTTGTGCCTTCACAATGGAGTCTAAAAACAGAATGATCTTTGTGACGCACAATTATTTCGTTGTAAGAAATGACATAATACCCGCCGGGCTGGGCCGGGCTATGGACTTGTCATATAAAACGTAAAATTCGGAGAACGCTTTTTCTATACTAATAATGAATAGGTCCATCTTTTTAAGTGAGCTTTTTGGGAGATTCGCTTTATGTTGGTTTTATTTTATAAAAAAATATATAATAGATAGCTTTTATTGACCGTTAAAAATAAGGCCGTCGTATTGCAGTGATACAGCGTATGAATGTAAACGCGAAGGTCGTAGGTTCGATTGCTACTCGCTATGGTGGTTACTGTCTCGTAAACTCAACGGGGAGTAAGGAACGGAGAGTCTTAACACAGGCATCCCTCTGCCGTATACCCTGCTACAACTATATGTGGAACAGAGAGTGAAGCTAAAAAAGAAATATGTATGCATGTTTTCTATATGTAGCAGTATCTTCAAGTACAAGAATCAATTAACTTTTTTAATAACTATACGTAATACTCGATTATAATCGATTCATAATTTAATTAGAGTTACGTTACTGTACCAGATCTCCAGGTCATATCACGTATTCACATAAAACTCAACAAACTATAATCAATTCACTTTATTCTTAACAATATTGTCACTGCCGGCGGAACCTCTCTACAAACAGAGTTTAATTTCAAATAGAATTGAATAATATCCACATCTACATACAAAATCCAACTTCATCTTGAATTTCAACGAAGACATTTTAAAATTTCTCTCAAATAATCCAGACATTATGGTAAAAACGGTATAATTCCGTACGGAATACAGTAATGTATCTCGTCCCGATCGTCGTAGTTCAAGCGACGTACGCCGTTATTCATAGCAACGACGGATTTACAACTCCACCGCTGTGATTTATTCCGTTCACATTTTTTCCATCTGCTTTTAACAAGGAAATACGAAGAAGGATTATCTTGGTTATATTTTTTTTTATATTTTCAAGTTGGCGATAGCGTTCCGTTTCCGTTAAGTTTTTCGATTTGGAGTGAATTAGGAGGTATTGCCGTAGTGGTTTCGCCTTTTAATGATAGGGGACTTTAAATAAAAGTTTAAATGAAAAGGTTTTTTTTAACTTTTATTAATTCCACTCGGGGGTATAGTTGTATTTAAATTATTTTAATTTCGTCTAAGTTTAAGATAAGGTCACCGCTGCCTTTCCTGCATGAAAAAACGAGCTTAGATTTTACGCGCTTTTTACTTTAGAATTATTATTTAGAAAGAATAAATCATAAAATCAAAATTACCAACCATAATCTAAAAAGTTTTTTTTTACCACAAATTTATTTTTACCCGTAAGTTTAATTTAGTGAATTTGCCGTTATCTTCTTATTTTTTTAACTGTCATAATACTCTAATAAATTGTTACTTTCAGTAACTTTAAATAATTATACCATAATACATTTATAACGTACTACGCGTACAATAATATTTGAAGCGTAAATGTCTATATAAATGAATGCGCTGATTAGGCAACCGCAACTCATCTGTCCTTGCCAGCTGGCTCTTATACTAGAATGAATTCTAGTTTATAATTATATCCAAAAATACCATGGAAGTTTATATTACATGTACGAATACAAGTATATATATTATTTTATACATCTCTAGTAGGTCACGTGTTATACAGAACATAAATGGTTATTAATTAACAACTATATAAAAAATATATTTAAATTTTTAAACTTTAAGCTATAACATAGGGTGAATTCAGCCAACTCCCTACTTTCTATGTAATTTTTCAGATATTGTGTTTTTAGTGGTGGTAGTGACGTCACGCTACCCAGCTCTGATAACGTCACGTCGTCGCTTAACGTTATCAGAGTGACAAAATCATTCACACGAGTGGGCACCGATCCCTACTATCAGCCGAATTCTGGAGCCACCGCGGAACTTATCGCCGCCCTTTGCCTCGTTACCAGAGCAAGGAAATGAAAATATATAAAAAAATCTCGAACGGGGATCGAACCGACAACCTGTAGCGCTAACAGTCGCACGCTTATGGCGTTGTGCCAAGACTGCTTCGAATACTAAAACATTAAATAGATATACATAAAATAAATATAGAAGGCAAACAAACATTAAGGTAGACTAAATGTGAATTAGAATACATCTAAAACTTTACAGACAAACGTCCTTCGACAACACAAATATTTCTTTTAGGCAAGCTTTTATTCATACTAATTTTATGTCTAGAATATTATTGGTATCGCGACGATGTTAATAAGACGAGACTGAGTTCAACTGATTTTGTTATATATTAAATTTATATATATACTCCATATCTAAATGACCCAACACGTCATGCTTCTAGGATTTGGCCGAAAATAGGGAACAGAGTGTCTTAACACTGAGTTCTCTCTTCCTTCCCAGATGTGTGCGAACTGCGTAGTCGTAAACGATTTCATTTAGAACTTTTACTTACATTGCATGTTTATTACCATTACACGTTGAGCAATCAAGTACAAAAATATGTTTTGTCTTCGTACAAGAAGTCGTTCCTAATATTAGTATACTTGTATATCGATATGGAACCCCCGACCGTCGCGCTTACGATCAGACGACACGGCGGTGTTCCAATATATTGCCATTTTAATATCTAATAAGGTATTTATTTTCGTCACGTCTGTTGCCAATATTATAATTCACGTCCCAATAATTACAATACATTTATAGAAATGCCTATAGTAAGAGCGTTCCACAAAAGACGCATTGAATTGATGAATCACTGAGTTTAACTGAAAATATCCGTAGAATAGAATTGTTATAAACGACGAGTGCCTTCGAGATACAATTGTTAGAGACAAAATGAGGCCTGCTTTTTGTTATAATGAAGGCTTGCTATTAGCAATGGCGCCTACAGAAATAAGAAACGGAATGTCCTTTATAAATAAGTTTTTTCCTTTATGGAAGAAGTGGATTTCTAAGAATAGTCTTCTTTCTGTTTGAGAATAGTTCTTTTGCTAAAATATCTTGCCGCTTATATAAATACGCTGGACTGATATTTTTTTAAGTTTCACTAGTTAAAACCCACAACTTCGTTTGCGTGAACTATAAAAAGTAATACTCCGTTTTTTATCGTTCTTATAGAAATTTTGAAAGTCTCCCCAAGGAACCTGCGTGTTAAGCTTTAGCTTTCTACGTAGTACTTTTTGCCCATGCGTTAGTTACTCACTTTATAGGACACGAAACTGACATGGGCTGGGCATATGACGAGAAACAAAAACAGATAAATAGATCAAATTTATTACTGTAATTGAAAAAAGGCATACGACAAGGCGTTGGATAGATGATATTAAAAGGGTCCAGTATGATAGACTGGGACATAAACAAATATAAAAAAAATTAAGCAGCAATAAACGCTAATTAATTTAATTATTTAACACGAGGTACTCATTTTTTCCAGTTTCTTTAATTCCATGTTGATAAGCGTAACTCAGCACCACGCCACATTTAAACATATAACAATCAGGTCTAACATTGAATAATATACGAAAATATTCCATTATTTCTTTCCTGTTTAATTTTCAGAACAGCTTATCCTAAAGTCTCCAAATGCAATATCCAAAATGTACTCGTACTCATGGAAAGCAATTTGCCTCAGCATCTACGGGAAGGCTGCCAAGGAGGCTGTGGCGATGCATTCGTTTGACTTCATTTGCATAAGCTATAAACGTTTTAAACTCCTTCTGTAGTCGCCAAACTTTTTAATAAAAATATTCTTATCGATGATCGCTCTTTTATTGTTACAAAGTTTTTAAGTTCTGAAAATTATATTTTTATTAATTTTTATAACTTCTTGGGTTGAGGTTGAATTTTTAAAGTTAACACTTTAAAAGTTCATACCTAACGGTATAATTTTTTTGAGGCGTGGCGCACGTTTCACGTACCTCACTCTGGTACTAAGGCAAAAGTGTGGTATTGAGTTCCGCTACTCAACAGGCAATGCCTTCAGAATTCGGCGGGAAGTAGGAAAAGGAATTTATTTATAGCTTCATGCCGCATTTGGCAGACACTGTTACTAGCAGAGAAAATTACCCCTTCATTTCAAACACATACTTATAATTTGTAGTTTCGACCACATTCTATACTATTTTTAGATTTTAAGTAAGTTAAGTTTTTAACGCTCATTAAAAGTGCTTTTTGTATTTTTTTATACATATGTATTAATGAAATAATTGACTTTACGCCCTTTAACTTCAGTTAAGAGTCACTAACCACTAGAATAATAGACATGTCAACAGAACACCAACTCTAAGTTATTGCAAACTTTAATTATAATTTATATTTAAACTTTAAAGCTATTAAGTTTAATTCACGTAAAAGTAATTTACAGTGTTGTTATGTTTCTAAGAAATTTTATTTTCCAATTCAATGGTCTGTGTAATTTTTCATTAATTAAGATAGAAGATCTCTCAGATTAGGATTTGCTCGAAGGTAAATTAAAGATTTATATCGAGGAGTCATTTGAATAATATTAAGTAAATTGAGTAGTTAAAATTACTTTTAAAAGAAATGTTTAAATCTCTAAAAGCTTTTTAATTTTAACACTTATTTGTATATATGTAATAAAATAATTGGTGCAGGGTTGGCAGAGTGAACCAAGTTAGGTCACTCTTTTATACTTTCCCGCCTGAAATAGAGACAGCGTGTTGGAGAGATTTTTCGCCACTCTTATTATATACCTTAATTAATACATAAAAAGTTTTTTTATGTTTGTTAAATAACTGTATACAATAACAGACATAACATTTCAATACCTAAAGTGCTTTGTTAAATTGCTTAAAATTACTTGGTTTTAAATCTATACTTCGCCATCTCTACAATATCCTGCATCGTTACCATTGACGATTTGTCCGTTTTTTACCTTCTCTTTGTATCCCGTACTAATTGCTTCTCTCAATTTTTTCCACCAAATGGGAATCGAACTCACAATCGTTGCATTTACAGTCGTATATCTAGATGCTGTGCTATGACGGCGCCGACGTGCTTATTTAATTAATTTTAAAATATAATATACTACGAGGTTATTAACAAAGTAAAGTTTATAAAGATTTTTTCTATAACGCCTAAAAATTTATTCATGAGATTTTTTCGTCGACTCTACCTTTTGAGATGATCCCCTTATTATTAGCCTTCGAGATGAAATGAGCTGCATTCACCGAAAATATACACGTGGATTTAAGATTTTATGACAAAGAAATAAAGTTTAAATTTCATTGCAGAATTCTATAAAACATTTTCTACATAATTTGGTTTACAGCTCATTATATTTTGAAATAAGTTGTGTTTATTATTGATTTGAACTAAATTTTCTTGCTTTCTTTTTTATGCAAATTGATTTATTTGATCTTATTTATATTAAATAATACAATTAGTGTTAATGAGCAATTTTCTATTGTTATTTTGCTGTTGTGGTTGTAAAAGGCCCAATTAACTGTAAATAATATTTTTTTGTCAAATAATCATATTATATATTCATAAAATACTAGTTTTTATCTGTATTGCCTGGTCAAATAAAACTAGCTAAGAGTTGTTATTTGTTGATACATTAACATTTTAAGTATATTTTTTCAAACTTCATGCTGCATCACGCATGTAGCAATTTTTTACCCTGCCAAAAGGGGGCCTAGGGTTGAGACACTCCGTTCCACACATTGTTTTACAATGTAATTAAAACAAATTAACTCTTTAGCCTTACTAATAATAATCTATGGTAGATTATTTTTATGGAAAAAGGCAAGGCAAACGAGCGTACGGGTCACCTGATAGTAAGTGATTACTGCCGCCCACGACCCCGTGTAACACCAGAGGAGCTACATCTTTGCCGGCCTTTGAGGTGGAGAAAACACGTAGATTACGTTGGTTTCCTACAAGGAATATATCGCGTAAAGGCAGCATAAAATAGATATCTATTATTTATAAATTCATACATTTAAAATAGAATTCTGCAAAAATTTTATTGAGATTGAGAAGATACTCAACTAACTCTCTTTAAATAATGTTAAACAGATAAACAATAAACTAAGTGCCGCTAGAACTGCGAGAGATCAAAGCCGCTCCGCCCGACCGCAGATTTACTCCGGTCTTGAGCAAATTTAATCAAATGAATGCTTTAATTTAACTATAATGACCCAAACACCCAATGTTAGATTGTGATGAAAATGGTAGCAGATACTAAAATTACGTTTTTGTGTTGTGTTGCTATACGTCTTCTAATAAAATAGCGGTTTCCGCTTTTTCTTTTTTTCTTTACCATAGCTGGGTGGTAAGGGCGGAACTCAATATCACGTTTTTTCTACTGGATGAAGGCATTCAATCGGCCACACTCACAACCGTCGCGCTTGCAGTCCTTTTACTTTATTCAGTTTCCCGCGTATAGCAGGGAAGGCAGTTCCACAGGTTCCACTGAATTTTCGAGGTATTGCGTGAAAATTGAACCCGCAATTGTGATTTAGTGGTATTTACTGAACGCTCCAAAATAATAATGAATGATATTATAGTTCTATAATGAAAACTGAACTCAAATGGTCGGCCTCAAAGCCACAGGTACGTTCTAATTAAATTATTCTTAATGACGGTCGCTAACGTCGTCCCGCGGAGTATAATACTATGACAATAAACAGTATTTATTGTTTAAATTATTTTCCTATCTCTACCTGCATTCGGGCGGATATGGAGTATTTAAATCTAGTTTCTTCTTGCCTTAATGCTTTACGCGGGAAGAAACGTAAAGAGACGTAACGTAAATGAGAAGCAGAAGAATTTTGCATAGAGAGGTTTTTACGTTATAGCTAACAGTGCCAGGTACGAAATTAAACTTTACGACTAAATAATTTAAGACTGAAGAGGCGGAGAAAGAGAAGAGAGAGAAGACTGAGAAAAACGTTTAATGCATAAACCCTATGCATTTTTTTCTAAACTAGTTGAACTGGCACTCAATTTGCAAATACAGCGTCGACATAATTCTGCCTCTTTCTTACACTAGGTTCACTCAGCACACCCTTCAACACATAAGACGAAAGAACGGACGAACGTTGAAACTAAAACATTTACAACATTTAAGTAAAATATTGTAGGTGAAGTAAGGCAAGACAGGTGAGAAAGTGCACTCGTAACTTCATTCCCACGTCGCGTCGCTACATTAGTAAATCCGACAGTGCATTAAAACATCGATTCAGCTTCAGCAGTTGCAAGAAACATTTTAACATGAAATGTAATTCTGCAACCTCAGCTCGCACGTTACTTAAGACTACCCACTTTTTATAGTATTTCAATAACATAATTCAAAAGGCAGCCCTGCAACAAGGTCGCTGACGCTTATATTTCTCTAAATGTATGTTGGAAATAGTTAAGTTGTCGTCGGGCTAGATTTAAGGGTTGCACGTGCCGCTTTAAGTGCATTCGTTTCCTAGGGAATGCTCGTTTCACGATACGAGTATGTGCTGACGCTGAGAGAACTTTTTATGGGATAGCGATGGAGTAAAATCTTATGCTTTTTACAAATTCGATTAGCTTTTGAGCTTTCTTTTGTAGTATTTTTAGTTTGTAAGTACATTTTATAATACTGTAAAAGTAACTTAAGTAATATAGTTCGTACTTTCGTTTACCATTGAACTTTTATTGGATTTTTAGTTTGAGTTTAATTTGGACCTACGAGAATATCAGAGGAAGGTCTAGTAAAAATATGAGGAGCCACAGGAGGACCAAGAGTTTCTTAGCAGTGGACGAGGCAAAAAATGTGCAAAGACCGTAGCGTGTCTGCACACCTCTTATACCTCATCTATTGTCATCTATCTACATACATAGTATGAACGAATGAATGATTCATACAAAGTAGAGTGTAAAACATTAAATTTTCTCTGACTACCCTGCTAAACGTGAAAAAGCACGTTTACTCAAAATTTAAAAATGATCACCTTAAAATATATTCTGAAAATTAAAATTGCCTTTCTAAAGGTTTAAAATGAAAAATTTTTGCTTTGGCTGTGTTATTTTTATTACTTTATACTCTAATGTGTCGTTCAGTCGAGAGGCTAAGCGGTCTGAGCACCCTTCAGCTATCTCATGCCGGCCTTGGTACGGCCCCTTTGATGAGAAACACGGAAATATGTGAAAATATATATTTTTAATGCGAAGATAACTAACTCGTGTCCATGAAGTATGTTTAACCTATATAAAGAAATAATATGATTATATATATATTTTTTATTTCGTATAAGAAGTTTCGGTGTTTTATTATGTTTGATTACAATCTATATCTACACTAATATTACAAAGCTGAAACGTTTGTTTGGTTGAATGCGCTAATATTAGGAGTTAAGGGTTTATATCAAAACATTTATTTTGCATCGCATTGAACATTTATGGAAGATATATGTACGTACGATGTTAAACCTACACCTGCTCTCAGAGCTACCTCGGCCACTTAGAACATGTCATATGTCATACGCAGCACTAAGTTATTTCTGTTTGCCACGAAGATGAAGTCATAGCTAAGAGCTAGTATTAATTAGTATAAGTTGTTAGCGCGAGGAATGAAAAATATTAAATATTTAATTAACTCAAATGCGAACCGAACCCACATCTAGTCGCGCGTTTATCCTCTACAAGATTAATAACAACGTAAATTCTACTGAAAGCGTGATACACAACGGAAATTACTTACTTTACTTTTTATTCATACATTTTAATGTTTGCTTACATTTTTAATTGTATCCAGATTAAAAACTGGTGAAAATGCTCGCAACTAACGCTATACTCGTATAAGATTTGGCAAAGTGCCGGGGTACTTAACGCTAAGTTATATTTAAGTTACTTGGAACTTGTGATGTGATTATTTGTTACTTTCTGAGTATTAAATAAGTATTAGAAGGTTTAACCCACAATACTGTGATAATGTTTGACGTGTTTTGTCATAATTTGATTAGTTAATAAAAAGCAGCAACATGATGTATCCCGCACACAGCAGGGAAAGCAGAGGGAACATAGTGTTCAGTCACTCTGTTCCCCATTTTATGTAGAAGTCTGGCATACATTGAGCCGAATGGAAATTGAACCTGCAAACATCATAGATTTTCATAAGTCAGCTTCATAAGATGGATTTTTATAATTATTTTAATAAAAGTAAAACAAAGAACTTCTATATTCATTCTGTTACATATTCAATATTAAACCACGCAAATATTCAGAGCTTTGAGAAGTCTTTAACGAACTAAGCTTCTTTAAGACGAGATGGACTTACTTGAAATTTAAACTTAATTGTAATTAAAATTTTATCTCCAGCCGAGCATGCCGACTGTGTAAAGAAATGATGTATATTACATATTTATTTACTTATTTATAGCTTCACGCTATCAGCTACATATAGCATGATAAAAATAGCATATAATATAATCTCTCTATTTCCCCCTCAATAAACAGCACCACCCAACAAACAATATCTCATGGATTGGAGAACCCAGTGTTAAGGTTAGGCTAAGTTCCCTCTACCTTCCCTGATATATGCGCAGTATAGCTTAGAGCTTTTTTAAAAATTATTTTCTATATAAATTTCTGGTACTTACTTTAACACTGCATTGTCTATGCTTCCATAGAAACTGCAGTATAGGTTACCGCGATACACGGCCGTCCGCTTACTTCACCCGTCATTCGGAGGGAAAGTGAGTGTTTAGTAGATATCAGCGTGCACGCGATGGACGACAGTCAACCAGTTATATTTGCATATACTACTACTACAGATACATTTGTGTCTTTTGCGAAAAGTTTGATTGTATCTTAGGATGATCGTGGATTCCCATGCAAAACAATGTTGGGATTCTGGTTACCAGCAAACCAGGTACTTCCTCATGCCTCAAAGCATTTTTTTTTGTATTGAATAATTTATTTATCGAGGAAGGCTATACGCTGTATTACATCACATTAATCGTTTTGAAATTGAAAGCTACTTACTTGTAGCCAGCCTTACCGGAGGCACTAAGAATATTAACCAACTGTCAGCTATTTTTGTTCCATGCAAACCCCAATCGATATTGTATATTGAAAAGTCAATATCGAAAAAAATATAATAATATTGTATAATATACAAAAGCTAAACAAGTGAGATATCCATAGAAAACCAGTAAAAATTGTTATTGCCATATAATAGAAATCGGAACACGGTTATATATTCAAAGTGGGCTTTTGTTGTTATTTACGACCGGATTTTCTGAACGAGTCGTAAAATTATGTTTTAGTGTCTATACAAAAAAGAATTACTTTTACATGCACGCTAGATATTTCTTGCTTAGAAATCTGCGAGTTGACTGAGTAAATTTAAATCCATTTTTTCTCATGACATCTGAAAATAACCGAAACGATATGAGTTCGATTCCACGTCTGGGGCTCGAATTATTTTGATTAACTCTCTCTAGTAACAAGACAAAGGGCAAAGTACCGTTGCCCCACTCAACACACAATATTTTGATATTTGAACAGTGCGTAGTAAATGAAAAGTCTTAATACTAAGTCTTAATACTGTTATATGCGAGATACAGTGAAACTTAAAAAAAACTTTTTCTGAACAATAAAATTCCTTGAAGTTAACCGTGTTACCAGAGCAAGAAAATGAAAATATTAAATATTTTTTTCCACCGAGTGGGAATCAAAACCACAACCGTTGCGTTTATAATCACAGGTTTGTTTTCACTCTTGTATGTGCCTAATTTGTGACGACCTCAATCATCCTCCAATCAATCATCCCTTAAACAACATCAAAACAAACTTTTTAGAGTTTTAAGACTTTACCGAGAAAAAAAAAACATAAAAAAATCGGCTGCAAAAGTAAATTAAACATTCTGAAGTATACGCCCATTAAAGTCACTAAGCAGAACGACTAACAATTGAAGCACTTAGAAAAAGTAAAAGCTTTTATACTGTCTCCATTCAGTGGACTTTATAATTAATCACCTATAAAGCAGCAGTGACGTTGCGAGTTCCGACGAAAATGTAAACAAAACGCTAACAAAATGAAATGACAACCCGTCTATGCTTAGAATGCAATTAGCATTGTTGGGTGACAAACGATTAACTGACAAACTGACAGTACTTACACGTTGTTTGTTGATTCGAGAGAATTTAATGAAGAAATTTAATTATTCGTACGTAGTATTGTATTAAATTAATTTTTCAATTAGCAGTTGTGATGATTATGATTATATGCGTGACATTTGTGGGTCTAAATTCTGATTCAAATATTCATCATATCATTCCACACAGAATAGGCAGACGGAACCTGGGAATCTAATATTAAAACACTCCGTTCCGATTAAGACACTTCCGTTTCCACAGTCAGCTGAATCATCGAGGCATTGCGTGTTAATTGTCACTCAATACCGCACTATAGCCTATATCGTTAACGAAATAAAATTATTAAATAATTCATCCCCCTGAGTGAGAATTGAACTCACCACCGTCGTGTTTATAGTCGCATGCATAAATAATTGCATAAATAAATATGAACCATATTGAAAATATATGTACCATAATAAAAAGGATTTTTTTTTGTTTCACGAGTTGCCCCGCATAAAAACAAAATAGGCAGCGAGAAGCCAAGACCACGAAGCATGTAGTAAATGGCGAAACTTAACGCCGTATTTTGCCTACTGAAGCCGTAAAATGAAAATAAATAATTTCTGTTTTTCCTCTGTGGTATGATAACCCCAAACTATTTTTGCAGGCGATATATTTACTGTAACTCTCTCCTCTAAGTAATGCCTACATTTCACATAGCCTGTAAATTTAATAACGCTATATTATGAAACGTATCTACCATATAATAAAAAACACAATACATGTATGAGTCTACTGAAGCGTTGGAATGAATTCATAAAGTTTGATAGAATCGTCGTTAACAGCAGGCTTTACGCCACTTTTATATGGGACTTTTTCCCTTCTTTGCCATATTAATATTGTTGTATACTGAGATTTTATTACATACGTGTTGTTTTATACTGTGGGAGTACTTACTTTAGTAAGTGTTGGGTGGGAGTCAAAGGTAGGGAAAATTTTTGAATTTTTTTTTGAACCGACGGCATTGAGAACACAACAAATATAAGAACACGCGAAGTAGTTTCTTACGTGAGTAAAATAGATACATGTCTACTAATTTTAAATACAGTTAATAATTGTGAAAAAATAAAGAGCAGTCATCTTATATGGGAGAAGAATTTGTTGGATTGAACGAGCTAAGCACAGGAACTGGTTCGAATAGAAAAATCCATTCATAGAGGCGGGCTGTAGAATATCTTTTATGACGTAAATAGTTGATGATACCATATTGAACCTGTGTCACTGTTACTTCATGCCACACAAAACTCTTATTTGTTTTCATTGGCCACGGGAGTGAAGCCGTATGTAAAAAGTACTTACAATATAAAACTAATGACCCAAATTCTAGGCCGAACGCGGCGATAGGTGAAATAAAAAGTCAATACCCATATTTTATATGTAAATATTAATAAACGGCAAATATTTCTGAACAATACCTACCTATAGCCATAAAAAACTACAATTACATACAAAATATAAAACAAAAGCTGCATTGTTTTCCCAACAATTGCAACTTTATCTAGCAGAGTGTTCGTTCTGGGGGAAGAGTGATGAAAAGCTTATTGTAGTCGACGAAAATTATAGTTGTAAGTGCTTCAAGGGAAGGTGAAGCTATAGAAGACTGCCGATACCCTGTAAATTGATATTTAATGGACGTTCAAGAACAAATATTATCTATATTTAACAATTGCTTTATACGTAATGGTGGCACAGGTTTCGTAGGCAAGCGTTATGCTCTACTAGTGGAGTGAATTACGCTATGCTAGAGAAATCACGGCGTTTAATTTCGCCATTCAACACTCAATGTCTTCCTCTGTCTATCTTGCTATGGATATATTAGTGGAAAAACGCACCAAGTTGATTTGAGTTTTTTATTAAGGTAATCTCAATCGGACGAAAGTGAAATACGGAGTGAGTGAAACACTAGTTTTTCTTGGTCTTCCCTGCGTGAAAAATATTTTAATCGTGTTCACGCTCTTTCCTGCATGTAACTGAATATGGCGTTAAAATATTCCATTGACCACTTTCCACCCAAATTTTGAGGCAATACTCAGGTTGGCATTTGAGGCAATACTAGGTTTTGTTTAGTGGTGGAACTCAATGTCGCGCTTTTTATTGTTACAAGATCGAGAGAAAGGAAAAGAAATTATTTTATTTCCCCGAGTGGTAATCGAATCTAACAATCATCACATTAACTGCGCCACAACACCCTCAATCTTAACTATCATAATCATGTTATAGTTGGTCAACTCACGTAGCCTCTGTATCCCAAGGTCACTAAATGATTCACTTACACCACCAGCGACTCGGGGCTTATCCCAATCTAATTTATAATTACCATATCGTGACCTCATCGTAAGCTCAGCTTAAACGATCGCTCGGAACGATATCCCTAAGTGTATTAAAACTAACTAATTTTAAGACTAAATTGTTTTATTTCAATAAAAATATATCAATGGAATAGATTGGAGAGAAAAAATATGTCAGAGTAAATCATCATGTCAAAAAATCAGTACATCTGTCGTTCACACGTACACAAACACGTGAAACCTATAGCACTGTTCTTGTCTGTTTGTGGGGGTTTAAACATAGAAATGAAATATTCTGGTCACAGGTAAAATGATCTATTGACTTTTTTATTTATACCAACCAATACAATAAGTTTTTGCGTAGGCTAAAAACTTCAAATACAAAGTGAAATATCCTAGAAAAATTTAGCAGATATATTTGAATGAAATTACTTGAAGCTGCATTTACCTAAATTATATCCAAGTACTCCATCCAGCTCAGGTTTCTTCACCATCTTTCTATGTTAAAGTTTGGATACGGTAGTTGCAACTTTTGTTTAGAAAGTAAAGCTTAGTAGACTGGAGCTTCCTTGTGCCTTCCAGCATAGAAATATATAATGGTTTTTTTTAATACTTATAATTTTCAGGACTTCAATAAAACTTTAAATAAAATAGGATAGCAATTTCTTATAATACAATACAATACAATTAATCTGTGACAAATAGTTTCGATATTAATTGAACTTCTATGAAAGTATACTAGAACGTCTTTAAAAAGTTATGTTAGTACTAGGTTCTGTCAACTAAAAAAAAAGGAAACAAAATTGTATTATTCTACAAACTGGTAAAACGCGACGTTGAATTCCAAAACTATAAATATCGTACGGGAAAAATATTTATAAATACCTTTGTTAATATGATCTATGATCTCGTTACAACAGGTCACAAGTACCTAACTCACCTAGGTGTTAACTTGAATAATAAATACTGATGAACAATTTTTACAGTGTTCTCACTTCACTAGATATCTTTGCATTATAAGAACGTTTTTCTACCTCCAGATGTAAAAATGTATTGACGTTGTCATAAACTCGCACAATGGCGGCTCAGTCCTATTGACTGAGATGCCGACTTTTTATCAATTGAAATCAGGTTCCATTCCATTCAATACGAACTCAACGGTTTGTTTCTAACGGAAAAGATGACGTTTTTAAGCTTCAATGCATTTAATGAAAAATGTATTTGGTAAATATAAATAGTGGTGTATTTTTTATTTACGGTAGTGGTGTACTTTGAGTCAGTCAGTGAGTCTCAGTGCCTGAAGTAACTCTGAGCACGGGTATATTGGAGGACTCCAATAAATGGATTATGCAACATATCCTGAGATAGGGTGAAACTAATTATATTTATGGTTATATTCGTAGATATTTTGCCGCATATAGCAGTGTAAGCAATAGGATGCTAATGTAAAGACACTTCATCCCCCACATTGCGTATTGAGTGGTCGAATATAATACATGCTTTATCTTATTAACGCAACAAGAGAACAAAAATAATCCTTTTGAGTGGGAATTGAACCCATTACCGTTATTTACAGTTGCACACTCTGTGCCGCTGCGAAATAAATGTATTCTATCGTTATTCATCCTTTACTGAATTACAAGCGGTAAGTTAGGTGTCAAAGTGGTTGCCATTAGGTACTGCTTCTAACTGGAAATCTAATGACGACCGAGATGCACTTACAGTTAATTAATGTATTCACCTTAATTGTAATTCCTGAACTATGTTCCAGATATAAAATATTCAACGTTGCAAGATATGTTGTATATGAAGTCATAGAGGCCGTTTATAAGCGTCATGGTAGTGGGTACATACCCCTTAGGGGAATGGTTGTATTTAATTTATTTTCTTCAATTTGATTGATGAAGCGAGGAATGGAGTGTCTTAACACTAAGTTATCTACCCCCGAGGTGTGCGGGAGAAGCAAAAAAAAATAGAGATAACATAATAACAATTGTTCTTTTTCTATAGTGACTACACGTTAAGAGTATAACAAGCAAAGTGAACTTTTTTACCGTGAGGGAACCTTCTTTTTCTCCAACTGAAGCTACGGGCATCTTCCATGAGCTCCGATGTGCCCAGGGAACCTTCCATGAACTCCGGTGAGCATGAAACCGGCCAAAAGTAATGCCGCACTTTGTTATAACCAAAGGTAGGAAATTAAAATTATATAGATATAATATATATATCCATTACATCGAGTGGAAATCGAATCCACAGTCATGACGATTAAGGGCTTCATACGTCACGATGGTTCCATTAAATATTAATAAGTAATAATTCATTCCCCCGAGTAAGAACCGAACCCAAAACCATCACGTTATAGTCATACATTTTTACCATTTTCATTAATAATATAAATTTTAAATGAAAAATAAAATATAATAAGTTTGGCTCATACTGCATACTGCATACAATATACGAGATAATCATTTAATGGCCAATGAAGGCACTCCATTTAAATAGCCGAAAATAATTTAAGCTGTCAATATTGGACATTATATTTAATTTAATATATTATATTTTTCTTCTTAAATTATGATGCAATATTAATATATTTTTTTCATATGTTATATGACAAGTTTACTGCGTGTTTATTTATCATCATATAGCGCAACGTTTGATTATAAACGCGGTGATTGTGGGTTCGTTTCCCGCTCTGAACCAAGAATTATATTTATTTCTTTGATCTGGAAACACTACAGGCGGAATATCACTTGAAGTTAAAAAAAAAAATCTTTATCATCTCCATAATAACATTGTCAAACGGACCTTTGTGCGCTTCACGCGTTCCACTTCCTGCAGATGTAGAGTATAGAGTCTGTGACAGTTTTTCTCTCTTTGTCGTGTATTACCTAGTTCTGGTGCACCACGTGACAAAGCTGATGGCCGTCGAGAGCAGAGGCACGCTAATGGAGTTTGATTGTGTGTTATGTAGAGATAGTGTCTTTTATAAGTGTTTGTGTGGTTTTTTTTTGCGTGATGCTTATTATGGGGAGGTATTGTTATATATAAAGCGGTGTGATTTAGGGTTAAGAATTTAAATTTATTTTTTTCTTAATAAGTGAACAAGTGAACCAGTAGAATTTTTTTTTTCCCAGTTTTTATCCCAGTAGTTAGTGATTTTAGACGTTAAAATTATATAAAATTGTTTAATTTATAAATCCAATTATGATCACTCATGAAAGTTGTATGCATATATTTTTTCTGAATTTTCGGTTACGGAGTTATCTACTTACGGACGAGGAACGCTGTACCTATTATACAATAAATATATCAATTTGATATAACCCATTCTACTTGGTTTGTAATTGATTATATGAATTCTCAATAAGTTCCATTCGAACATGCGGGCGAAGTCACAGTTAAAAGCTAGTCAAAAACTGTTAAGTTAAGTGATATTCCCGACATACATTTTATAATATAACAAGTTTTCACGGCGTTTTACACTTTTCAGAGCCATTCACTGTTGCTACGACACTTCAGAGTGTACTTTACTTTCATTTGAATACTATCAATCGTCGGATCAGATCATTAATACTTTGGGAAGCTTTTGTTGGCGATGTTACTGTATATTTATAGTGAATAAACGGACAGATTTACGTTTTACCTAGTGATATATTATGTCGTTCTATTCTTTATGTTAAAGACAAGTTATTGTTATCTTTTGTTACATTGTTACTTCAGTACATAATTAGCGAGAACCTAGTGTCAAGATATTCCATTGTCCGTTTCCGCCCAAAATCGAGACATTACATATTAAGTGGTGGAACTCAGCGCCGCACTTTGTCCTATCAACACCACAATCATTGTATTTGCACTCAGACGGTGTATTTCGCTGCTAAAAAAACAAACAACATATTTTAAGATATATAGTATAGGTATATATTACACACTCCACCGGCACCGGCGTGATGTGGGCCAATCCACCTGAGTCTCACTTTACTGGTCGGTCTGAACTATTAGCCCGCTGCATTACTCACGCTTTAAAACGTCCAATCAACTAACAAGTGCATAAAAATATATCGAGTAGAATGCTGTTTCGATAAAAATACTGAAATTCGTACGAAATTGGTGCCCTCAATGGGTTGCATTTTTAACAATATCTATTGTGATTGTTTTGCTGGAATGTATTCTGTAATGGGTAATTGTATTTGCTATAAAAATAAGAGAATTGCTTAAAATAAATAAATAATTCCACGTTGTTTCCCACATACTTATTTAGTAGGGTAGGCAGAGGGAACTTCGTCTTCTCTTCGTCCAACTTTTGAAGCATTTCATGTTGAGTGGCGGTGGTGGTTAAAGCCACGCTTTATCTTGTTACCAAAGCAAAAAAAGGAAAATAATTTATTCCCATGAATGGGTATCAAACCATTACGTTTATACTACTACTTATAAAAAAACCATTAGCCGTTTGAAGATCATCAGCTCGTATATACCATCGTAATAAACGTAAAACATTATGTAAAAAAATACATAATACTAAACTAAACTATTCTTAGAGGTATAAGAATGGACATAAGCTACTTTTTATTTTAAAAAATATTTGTCTAAAAAATATTTTTTAATATAAGATTAGGCTATAAATAAAAATAAGATTAAGTGAGCGAAGCCGTTTGGGTCTCTAGTGCATATTCATAAAAATACGAATGTTTTCGTAATTTCGCGGCCAAAGCTGCTAGCGAATCGTTAGTAAAGAACAAATATCAAAAGAAATTAAAACGAACTAGGAACAAACGAAAAAATAATGTAAACTAAAATTCAAAACCTAATAGAATTCTAATTCCAGAGCGACCGCCTAGTATATGAAACGGGTACGCAATTTGGCACTTCAATCATCTGCCCTGACAGACTGACAGAGCTGACAGAGCTGACAGAGCCCGACGGTTATTGTTCCCAGCTGTATACCGAAATTCCACCAAAACGCTATTTGATACGTTAACCTGACACAATTTATTCGATAGCAACGATCGACTGTAGTTTGCTTCTGTACTTCAGTGACGTTTGTCATACGTCGCGTTCACTAACTTCCATTTAATGTACCGTTCATTAGGAGAGCGCTTTGTATCGGTCTGCTATCGGTAGTAATGATTGTTTTTGAGGTTGTGTGTGATGTACGGGTTTGTTGGTTTGAAATTTAGTTTTGTTTTGTATCATGGAGTTTTAATAACGCGGCGGCGTTCAGTTCCGCCACGAGATATGTCTTAAAAATTTTGAAAGAAGTGGGAAACGGAGTGTCTTAACAGTAGGTTCCTATATACCCTCCTATATGTGCGGTACAGTTTCATGGAAAAACAAGAAAGCGTTAAAAAAAATTATAATCGTGCCGCAGTGGGATACAATAGAATTAATTATAAATGGTTTTAATTTTGTCAACTAATTTAATCGCAATTTTTTTCGTGTTGAGCGGAGGAACTATATTAAATATTTCATTCCCCAAGTGGGATCCGAACCCACAACGGACGCGCTTATAGTTGCACACTTGTGCCCGTGCATCCTTTAATCTTTATTAAATGCTAAATTGTGTCTCTGAATGACTGTTTCGCAATTTTTACTTTATTATATTAAATTAACACATAATGAATTCATTTATTTTAATTTAACATAATTAGCTTAAACTACATTAATTAATTATTATTATGATGATTGGAGTGTTAACTTGCAAGTGGCTTTTCATATACGTTGTTATGTATAGGCGGTGGTGGTTTGAGGCCAGTCGCACACATAAGCGTGTAACTGTAAACGGGATAGGTTGTGAGTTCGACTCTCACTCGAGGTAATGATATATTTAATATTTTCATTTTTTAACTTATTGCAAACTGTTGTTTTAAGTTGAAGCAAAAAATAAATACTGCTGTAAGTTGTTGTAAGCTACAGTTATTGGTGTATGTTCTATTTACGAGATGGATAGAGTACCTAAGTGCAAAAACTTCATTAAAATGACCTAATTACTTATTGGACTCCGTTTCCCACTCTGACTTCGCTTCCTCTGAACACGCCTACATGAGAAAATAGTGCGAAACCGTATTTATGTATGTATGTGTGTGTGCAAGTATGTATATACTCGTATGTAGCGACACAATACCGCACTAAAACACATAACACTTACTTTAATACAAAGTCGGATAAAAGGGAAATGTTCAATTTCAATATAGTTATAGTGCAGCGCGAAATAACTGTCACAAACGTATGCGCGTGTGGTCTGTGTGACGAGATTAATCCCTTACTGCTTTTGTTCAGCGCTAACAGTTGAAAACTATGAGTTTGTTACGAACGGAAACATTCATATTGGCTAAAGTCTGCTTTATGGTATTTGGATGGAGATATGAGATGTATTATAATTTCTCTTTTTAAGCATCATACTCATTCGGCTTAGGGCAGAGTAGGAAGAGAAAATAGAATGTGAACACTTCGCTTTGTCTTGCTACCAGAGAGAGGAAATCAAAATAATTCAATTTCTAAGTAGAAATTGAACCCACAACGATGTGACGAAACTTGACGACGACGACGAAAATTGACGGCCTCAAATTAATAATGGCAGACAATACTATTTATATATCTATATATAAAATAGACTGTTTTCAAAGACCGAAGCACTACTATTTCACAAATCAAAGCTACAACCAAAACCATTACAAAGCAATAAAATCCATATCTAATATCAAATTGCAATCGCAAATGGAACAATACATTGCGATTTACGAACACGTCATCGAATATCAAATGAATTGGATTGGTCACAGTAATTGACAGTGGCTAGGCTCGCTATGGACAGCCTCGTCTGTTCTAATGGCTTCTGTTTATCCTGACCTGATCTAGACACACTATTCTAACTTGATAGGCAGAGGGAACCTGGTGTTAAGACACTCCATTCTCCACTCTAACTTGATCTAACTTGATGTACCTTTGTTTTACCACATATTAATTTCTCTCCACTCTCCCCAATGACCCACCACGAGTACGTTGCCTAACGTGTTTTTAGATCAAATAAATTTTCCGTTGTTCAAGCTAGCCTCAATGAATATGTGCATTCGCGCACCGCTGTAAATACAACTAGATGGAATTTCGTTCTAGTTCCCTTTTTTGTGTGTAAATTTTTTATGCAAAATGTACTGGTTTGAATAAAAATTAATAATAGTTGTACGCAGCTTTGATTTCGTTTGTAGCTTGCAACGTGCAACGTGCAATGTGCAGTGTGCAGTGTGCAGTGTACGTGCATTAGAGTGGTCTTATGTTTTGAAATGTCGAATAACGTTTAGCTGACCCGGCGACCTGCATACGCTGATCCGTTATATGGAATTGAAATATTTCTATTTTATAAATCCAGCAACAACTGATTTTTGGTAGAAATTTTATTATTGCTTGCCAATTGTTTTATAATTTACATTTAATAAAAGTAAGGAAGTAACAAATGTCTTATGTATCGCATTAGTTGCTTATGTCCCGAACACATGGCTGTGCATGAAAAACAGGATAATTGTTTTTTATTTTCATATGTACACTAAATATTTAGTTAATATTCATATATTTATTAAATATTTAGATTATTTAGATATGTCACTGTACATAAAAAATATTTCTAATTATTTTTTTCACCAATCTACATACAAGCCATGCATGTACTCATGCTTTTTACCTGATCTTCTTAAGTAATGTTACTTGTGTATATGTGTGTTTTCGAAGATGAAGAACCAAGATCTCTTCTTGACTCTCTTACTTATAGACTAGACTGAGAAGTCTGAGTAGACTAGACTTTATAAAACCATTTTGCTAGTTATTGTCATATCTTTATGATATGACAATAATAAAATGTCATAAAGATATGACAATAACTAGCAAAATGGTTAAGGTGGTTAAGGAACCACGTAAGCATAATTCGTTATATATAAAAATTTAAAGTCAGCTTCACGCCGTATCCTGCACACAGCAGAATAAGGAATCTAAGTTTAAGAGAGTTAAGACACTCTGTTCCCCACTTTTTTAATATGTAACTTTAATAAATATACAAGTAACTAAACAAGAAACTCCGCTTATTTCTACAATAACTTTACACATTCAATTGAAAAGGTAATGATACTAAAAATATAATTACTGCAAACATTTACGAGCTGACGAAGAGGCGCAACTAGGGAAGACAATTAAAACTTTGTTATTTTAATATACCTTAGATCTCTGCCGGGTTTTACCTCTTATAAAGTACCTTATAAAGTAAAAAAAATCTATTCGCATCTTAACTGGCTTCTGTGGAATTTTCTAAGAAATAAGTAAAGTAAGTAAAATTCTTTTAAAAAAAATAATATTTGCATATTTTGAGTAAGATTTCCAGTTAGCATTATTATTATTTCTTCGCTTTGGTAATCTGGCAAAAAGCGTCTTTGAGTTCTGCCACTCAATACGCAATGCCCCCACAACTTGGCGGAAAGTAAGTGAAGGAAGTGTCCTAATGGGAGCAGAGTGTCTTAACATAAGATTCCTTAGAGATTCATACATAATAGCGCTTTCTTCGGAAGGTAAATACATAACAGTAATCGCTACAGTAGCATAGCTATCTGCGACTGCGAATATTTCAAAAGCAATAAATATATAAATTCGTATAAACCTTAATTTCATCGCACTCCCCACTCAACAATTCACACATGCTTTAAATAATAAAAGTTTTAATTGTAAACGAGTATACTGGGGCGAAACCACATTAAGCGGATATACGAGAAACATTATTTCCCTGATTACTTATTCCACTATGTGTTAAATCTACTAGAGGTTTATTAAAACTTGGATACAGTCCAGAAAGATATTGGGCACTCGGGCTAAGCCTCGCTCATTATAGGACGAGCACTCGGTTCTATTTTGTGACTTTTGACTTTTGATTAATTAAAAGTTGTCGACGACTAAATATGTTCTCAACTTTATCTGATGGAAGTTAAAATATCAAGCCGTGAGTGGTTATTATGTTCAATGGTTCTCTCACAGTTGCGTCTTCATTGTTTGTTTTTGGTTAAATATTTTGTATTAGTTTAATGAATCTGCTTCTTTTGATATGGTGGATTTATAGATCGTAATGTAATTGTATTGTAGGGCACTGTATAGAGTAGGTAGGTCCTGCTATCAGTGAAGAAATATTAATAACTGCGGAAGGAAACGTTAATATTAATAAGCCAACAAGGAATAGAACCTACAACCGCCACGTTCATATTCACACGCTTTGTCGCCAGTATTTTTTTGTGATATTTCAGAAAATTTCATTATCGGTATGAGTTAAGGATAAACATTTTCCCCCACTCATGTGTATTCGACGTAACACATCAGTTACCAAAGCTTAACTGACTCAGTCAAATAAAATCATAATGTGCTATGATTTGAATTATTAAAAGTACAATTCGCAATTCTGAAAATTAAATAAAATTCAAATTTTCCAGTACACAAAATTAAAACGACAAGCAGCCGAAGTTTAGGAACAAAATGCCTCTCGTTACAAAGCCTATTCTTAATGAGAACACGTAAAGCTGAAACAAAATACACCTCAGTACAAACTCGACGTCAACATCTGTCAGGCTTTGTATGACACTCGCGACGTGGGTCTATCTGGAGACCGTTGCAATATCAACTTTATTACCTGGCAATAGAAGTCATATTTGGAAACGGTCTGATGGCTTGTAATTTGCATGCACATCGGAACTTGTCAGGATTGAGTTGGGGCCGGATGCTTTTGGCACCTGGCATTTTGTATTTGACCGCCTTACCTTGCTGCCTCGCGTTTGTTATGTGGAAGCAAGGTATCATATCAAGGAACTATCATTGTGGGTTTTTTTCCAACTAAGGCTTATGTGAAAGGAAATTAATGTGGTATCTAGTTTATACGTACGTATATTATGGATAAAGTAAAATAGATGTATACGCTTAAATTGTCTGTTAAAAAGCCGTCGTGGTGCAGTGGCACAGGCGTGTAAGTGCAGACGCGCGGTTGTGTGTTCGATTCGTCCTCTAGGAAATTAATTTATTTACAATAAATATTTTTATTTTTCATTCTGGTAACAACGCAAAATAAGTTATTCCCCTAAGTGGTCGCTACACCACGATAACCTCATTAAATCGAATAACTAAAAAAATAATATACACAAATTGTGAATCAACACAGCAATACTAAAAGACTATTAAAAACAAACTACAAGAAACACACAGCGGCCAACGATCTTAAAATTATACGCAAAGCACTTCATAAATTGTTTAAACTTCCGCAGTTTTATCGCCGCCATACATTGGACTCACTGCCCTCCGAATATTGAATATAAAAATGATACATTATAACTACCGCGTATATTTCCAACGGAACGAACTGCAATTGCGTTTGAGAATAATATTGACTTAAACTTTGAATATCTATAGTTAAAAATCTATATTTACTTCTAATGTATATAATACATTTGAAACTGATTGCCGTCGTACATGGAAGACATGAGAAAGCATTTAATAATGTCTTTTATAAATTTATGGAATTTATTTACCTTTTTTATTAATATAAGAACCGTATAAAATCAGCTAGACATATAATACACACATACAAATTATAACACACATCATAAGAAACCCACCGAAATGAACACAAGATAATCCGTACAGTGAAAGTGAAATGATTACGTTCCCACATAAAGGTTATGGCCTCTGATTGCTTTTGTTATATCCACGTATAATTTCATTTGCTAACAACGATTCAGCATTGTTATCGGAATATCGAACAATATATCGAGCAATAAACTCGACATGGATTACAAAATTGACAAATTTATGAAAGTCATAAACATGGTACAAAGAAAGCCATGGAACTGCTTCGGTCTATACGTAATGGAGCGGTGTATTAAAGTAATTGGAATAAAATTTAGGGTTTCTAGAATTAGTCGATGGAGGATAGAGAGATTATGAGATTCATTCTACCTCTCAGTATTGTAGAAACCGCTTAGTTTAGTAGTTTTCCCGGAACGGACTTAATTATACTACGGAATACGTTATTTCTATTACTGAGTATGGGTCAGACAAAGCACGGTCATAACTACTGGTTAGGAAGAGCGAGAGAACCAAGAGAGGATTTCTCGATATTTCTATAAAAACAAAATAAAATTAGTTTTTTGTTTTACGTGTTGTAACTGAATTCAACGAATTCACTAGTGTCTCCATTATCCTTAAAAATCTGTCAACCCTTGAAGTTTTGTATGAGAACGAAGCGATCGTGTGTTTAATTAAATAGTAGATATTGGATTTTTAATTTGTGCCATAATTAATTATTGCATATGTCAGGTGATTCTGTATAATATATGGGCGGCATTACGCGACCAAACACATTGCATCGGCAAATTAATATTAACGATCCTTATCCATTAATTGGAGCATTAAAATATCAAGCGCCTTCATTGCTCAGTAGGAAAGTGTACGTGTTATAGCCCGTGTGCGCTCTACTGTGGATGTGGGTTCTTGATTGTTTGAGGGATTCAGAAAAAGTCCGTCCGTCCGTACGTCTATCAAGACTCTTTTTCTCGAGATCGCGTGGAAGTTTCAAGCAGAAATTAATACCAAATATTTAGGCTATAACTATAATCTATGGTTGGTGGCAAAAATCAAGCTTCTTATTCAATACAATCAAAATATACGAACATTTATGCACCGATTTTGCCGCATTTCGTATTAAAATTCGATATTAGAATCAAAAACTAAAAGGGTACTTCCCATGGACCTACAGTTATGAAATTTGGCACAAAGTGAGAACTTATAACATAAGTAAAGAAAATATTCCAGAACGTAATGGTATTTCATAGAAAATACCATTACAAACATAATATAGCTGTAGTTGATTTCATACAAAATAAAGGCATAGGCCGCAAACTTAAGTTGATAACTTCCCGTTGATTTACAATCCTGAAATAGGTCCAGAAGTCTGTGGGTGGGTCCGACTCGTACTTAACAGATTTTTTTATTAAAGTATAAAGTAGATACTTGTGTATCACAGTATGCTATTATTGATACAGATATTTCAAATTTTGTCCAAAAAAAATAAGAATAATCTGAAAGGTTGAAAAGTATAGAAAAAAAACCACCTAAGCAAAGTTCCGTATAGCGAAGCTATTATTTACGTTTTATCGACACTTAGTAATACAAACGATATTTTTGTGCGCGATTAAGCTCAGAGTACTTTTGTTTGCACTTTAGATGTAAATTTATTTGGGCTATAATTGCCGCAGCGCTTATAATATGAAATAATGGTGGAGTCCGCTTCTACCGGACATTAAAGCGTTTATCCTGAACATGTTGTGTTATACATTAAATTACCAACATTTTTGAACGCGTAATTACAATTTCATGATAGAGTTAGTGCAATTTTGATGACACAATTGGTTGGTTTAAAGATAATTTACTTTCATACATTTTCCACATTTTGTACGACACTTATTTCTCTATTTTTTGTTTAACTATTGATAAAGTTGACAGTAGATCAAAAAACTCAACAAATCAGAATATTAAAAATAAAATAGATAAATATTATTATCGTATTAAAAAAGAGAGTATATAGATAATAATTTAGTAAGTGAAAATACCCACAATATCAGTATCTCTAAAACAAAAATCTTATCACTAGCATCTTTTCCTTATTTAAAACGAAAAATGAATGAAACTTAAAATATCAAACTTAATACTAAGTGTTTTATAAAGGTTAAAAGTGCCATTAATTGGCACAGAGCGCTCCCTAGGTGTTGGCGATAGGTATTTTTTCTAGTCGTTGCTCTCGTGAGGCCGTGCCAACGTGAACATTTTCAGCTTTTAGCCACTACTGACGCGTGATAGCATAGATAAAGGTTTTGTACCCTTATTTTAAAAAAAGCTTTTGAATTTTTTTGAAAAATACCAATTCGATATAATATATGATATAGTGATCAAATCAATTATAGACATAGATTATTTTAATAAATAAAAAGCACTGTTGGATTCCACAATATTTTTAAAAGACTGGAAAAAAAAATATTGTTAGGTTTATTTATTTTAATTGGTCGTAAAATTTATAAGATAACATAATATGTATAAGTTATTCTACAATAACATTTTACATTTTATTCAAACTCTAAGATTAAATACTACATACTAACAAATTATACCATTTAAAAACATTTTTGTAAGTATTTGTAATAAATTTATGGATATCAATTTTAATTTTAAAATTAGTAATTATTAATTAGATTTTCCCAAGTTTTAGGTTCTAGGTAATTTTGTCTGTGTCTGCAAAATGCAACTTTAATTGATTCGAAGATACATTAATGAGTTCAGCTGATGCAAGTTTCATACGAAGTGAAGATCAACGAATGATTCTCTCGCTTTGGCAATTCCCGAAACAACATCCATATCCATCATTTCGGGAATCGCCAAAGCCAAAGTAACACTCCATAGAAGATTCTTCTGTTTTCTTTTTATATATAAATATAATATACATATATGTATTAACGATAAGATACATTAACTAAGTAAATTAGACAAAAAACAATGTTAAGTAGAAAGATGCCAATGCAAGCAGATATTATAAAATAAATAACATAGCAATTGACTAGCGCTGGATCATAAAGAGTGCGATTGTAACATGATAGTTTTGGGTGAGATTCCCATTCGGGGAAATTAATTATTCAAAAAAGTGGAGAGATTCTCCAATACGTTAGTATTTGTCGTCTTTTTTGTTGTCTTTTTTTTAGTTTAGATATTTAAAGTCTATATCTAATAAATATCGATGCATATACATATATATAAAGTTCATAATACTCTTCCTCAGCAATTTTCATACCAAGTCGACACACGAATGATTCTCTCGCTTTGGCAATTCCCGAAACGATATCTATATTCATCATTTCGGGAATCGCCAAAGCGAAAGCAACATTCCATAGAAGAGTACAGTCCTCTTCGGCTCGGGCTTGTTGCTGGTTAATAACATAATCTTATCAGTATAACAATTTACTTAAAAATACAAATAAAAACATGCCACTCTACTTAAATATAAAAATATTAAAAATCTAACAATGTTAAATATATATGCAAATATCATAACAATTAATATTTTGAACTAATAACAATGTGAATAATAAAATCATCAGTAATTTTAAGATATATGGCGGAATCCACTTAACAGCAAAATTACTAACATAATGAATACAAGGAACGCTTAGTAGTTTCTTCTTTTTTCTTTTATTTTGATTATTAGTTATATTATGATAAACGTGAAGGGAAATAAAGTACTTCTACCAATATGAATACGTTTAACATCAATATTCCAAATCCAAACGTAAATCCTTTTCAAATATAATCAAACAATAAAACAATCAGCTATTCATTAGTACGTAAATAACATTCCACAATTTCAATATACGTTATATACGTTACCTAAATAATATACAATAGCATATAATAAAATATACCGCGCAATAATATCATCAAAATTTACTAAACATAATAACTGAGCTTAGCCCCGATATTATTGTACAATAATATTATATATCTCCATACAAAACATCCAATCAGCCGTTATTCAGAAATGTGGAATTGACCGCACATTCGACGCTTATAATCGTTACGGCTGGAGGCGGACTAATACAATATGCAGATGAAACTGCGTGCCCAGTGCCCTGTGCCCTGTGCCCTGTGCTCTGTGCACACAGTTGAAAGAATTATCAACTAATAGCACATGTACAAGCTTTCAATATATTTCGATTACTTAGTTGTAATATATTACAGGAAGTAGGTTTTGTAGGCGATAGGTAAAGATACTGTGAAACTAATGGCTTAGAGGTTTTGTTATCAAACAATACAGTGAGGCAGTTGCTAGTTGTAAACACCGCGTTAAGTTCCAGTAATAAATACGCAAAATCTTAAAAAAAATAACGGAAAATAAATAAATCTAAAATCGATGTTTTAAGGTTATTTATAGACCTAAGACTGGCTTACAAGAAATATTAACTTCTGAATAAAACTTACTAAAACTTACTATGTATACTTATAATATACGAATACACACCCGTATATGTACTCACTACGCAGTGAAGACCTACTATGCATTATGCTTGTTATAGACAAATATTTTGGTTACAGTAAAAAAAACTAATTTATTCATACGTTTGTATATCAATATATAGAATTAGTATAGATTAATGTTTGAATAAATTAATGATTTATTCAAACATTAACGATTGGTTAATGTGATTAGTTACGCTAACTTTGTAGTATGTCTATTAGTATGGAACAAAATTAGTCAGTGAATTTTATGTTTCTGGATTTGAATTTCTTGTTGTATGTATTTTTATCTCTATAGTTTAAGGCTAGTTTAGTAGCATAGTGGGAAAATGTCTGAATATGAACGAGATTGGTGTGAGTTCGATTTCTACTCGGGACAATGATTTCTCTTCGCTCTGGCAAGAACGAGAACGGAATTCGGGCGGAAATCTCCTTAGATTTTTTTGCTTTTCTTAAAGGTTATATTTAGGGAACGATGGAGTGGTTTTCGCTTCTTATCCTATCTCGTAATGTATTGAAAACGCATAAAGATACACTAACGTTCTCATTATAGTTCAAATGATGTATACTTAGATTTAAACATCAAGTAGAAGTACATATTCTATGCACTATAAACTTATGAAGACAAAACAAAAGAGCAACTTTAGTTGGGCTAAGTGTAAGAAGAAAAAGTACACGCCTGGTGTGCCCTCTCAACTTTGACAGCTCACCTCCACCTCCACCTCACCTCCACCTCCACCTCACCTCCACCGCGCGCCGCGCCGTGCATGGCAATGAGATAGAAGATATAAGTTTACTTTAGTGTCTCTTAAAACACTAAAGTTGTATTTTTTTATCAAATACTAAAAATATGATGGTTCTTTTTTCTTGTTTTTTTTTAGTTCCATACTGCTATGTTACTGCAGGGTAGACAGAATGAATCTAGTGTTTAGATATTCCGTTCCTCAATCGTCATAATTTTATTAGGCCCTTAGGCCTAAAAAAAATTAAACTTAAGGCTTTAGCCTAGTGAGAGTTACTTTATACTCAGCAATATTAAAACTGATCATGAAATCGATTATTTAAAATAATTTTAATCAAGTTCTTAAAAGAATACTATAATATCGCTTTATCTGCCAGAGAGAGGAGAAATTCATTAATAAATACAATTCCAGGGAACAAGCGGAATCGAATCTACATTATATAATCATCATAATAACAACTTTATGAATATTAATAATATATTCTTAAAAGAAATACAAGATTCCCATTTGTCCTGACCCAAAGTGACAGTCTTCAAAACAATATGAACCCTGGCCGCAACAAAGTAACACATCTATATACTGTCTGCATATTATATCAAAATTGAAAGAGGTCCAGACTTATGCTTCTACATATTTATGAGAGTGTCCGACAACACGTAATTTATACTATCTCGTAGATATTGCCTCGGAAGGCTTAAGGATAATACGAGTCATCGATTGCTGGATCACTAGGTGGCGAAGACGGAGGACGCTTTGCCGCGCGTCTAACTATTAGTTTATGGTGTGTGTGTCGTTATCATATACATTTATTTTCATTACTTTTAAATAAAAGATTTTAAATTTTAATATTCATACAAAATTTACATTAATTTTAGCCTATGTGTTATTCTGATGTAAAAATTATATAACTGTAAAGTTACATCTAAATTGGTTCACTACTTTTTTCATAAAAGAGGAACAAGCATCCATCCTCACACACTTTAACATTTATAATATAAGTAGGAGGGTCTGAAAGGAGGTAAGTAGTCATTCTTTTCTTTCAAGTAGCCAACTAGACTACGCTAACACGTATTATTTATTAGGTTTTGACTGTGGTTTTGTAGTATGTACCTAACACGCATATTAACACGTCAAGTCAAATAAAAGCTTCTTAAAGAACTCACTAGGTAATTAGGTAATCTTAGTTTTAGATGGTACGTGCCGAATTATAAAATTTTGTAAAATTAAAAACATTTTTCGTAAATAGAAAAATAGAATACGGTCTGAGTGAATAGGAAAATAGAATACGGACGGAGTGTCTGTAGAGTATTGTTAGTTTTAGAAACATAAAAAACACGATATTCCTACTGCTTATCTGCAAAATGTGGGAAGTGTTTGTAGATTATATAGTATCTTTCTTATGGCAAATGCAGTTTAATTAGAATTTTAGTAAAAGAATAAAAACTAAAACATCTTAGTAACATACTTTCACAAGCATTGAAGCAGCTAAAATAAAAAGCGTATAAAAATTTGTTTTCATTTTGTCAATTAGTTGATTCAAAGTAAACTGTTCTAGAACTCGTAACTTGACACAAGTTAGCCCCCGGCTGGTGGAGACAGGGAACTTGGAAAATATTTACAAAAGTTTCCTCAAGAATCTTGAAATCAAAACTCATTTCCTCCATAGCTGTATGCTAAGCATATTTTGCTGGCGGAACCGAGCAGTGTTTTTAAATTAAGGAATATACAAAACTGAGCTAAAACTAGAGCCATGCTATACTTTATGAAAAACTAACAGTCCTAAATGTGATTGTCGGAAATAAAATCTTACTTTAGTAAACTATTAAAATTATGTTATTTTAATAGTTTTTACGAAGAAATATGTCTAACCATAGATTACTGGTCACCATCAAATATACCGCAATAGTCTTATATCGAAATGACAAAACAGGTCGACGTTGCGCAACGGAACGTTGGGCGGAGAGTGGAGACCGCAGAGTATTTACACTGCCTACCCTATTATGTTTTAATAAATGTGAAGCTATAAAAAAACTATGAAATAATAAAAGCATGTAATAAGCCTTCAAACAATCTAACCGGTCGCACACAAACAACGTTATTTCCTACGATACACGCACATAAATTCAAATACACCGTTAGTATTTACGGCAAAAAAGGAAACCCGCCTAATTTCAATAGTTCACGGAGCATTAACCTGATATAACAAGATTTACAGCCGGAAGGAGAGTTCGGAGAGATTTATGCCCCCGCATTAGTTCCCGTCCGTCTGCCCTTCAGAACACTCGGAAACGACCAAAGTAGGCAGGCACCATGTAAAACTACCCGACGTCGTTTTTACCAGTTACTTACAATTTCCTCCTTAGGCTTAGTTTACACGATAGAGTATGTGAATGAAATAAATGTGTTATCTATATATATAAAAAGGACTTGTCCTCACTGACTGAGGTAAGACGCACGCACAGCCGTAACCGCTGTGCGTAGAAACGTGAAATTTGGACAGATGTTTACTTTCGTAATCTGGACATCCACTAAGAAGGGATTTTGAAAAATTTTAACCCTAAAGGGGTGAAATAGGGGTTCAAAGTTTGTATGGAAAAAAAATTAAATCGGCACTGATTTTTATAAAATTTGAAATTTAGATTTTTAAAAGTATTTAATTGAACACGTGTTTCATCGTTTTCTAGAACTCTCCCCCTAAGAGTGCAAATAAGGGGTTGAAAGTTTGTATAGAATTTTTTTTAAATCGGCACCAATTTTTATAAAATTTGAAATTCAGACTCTTAAAAGTATTTAATTGAATACATGTTTCATGGTTTTCTAGAATTCTTCCCCTAAGGGTGCAAATAAGGGGTTGAAAGTTTGTATGGAAAAATCTTTAAAACGCCACCGATTATTATAAAATTTTTAATTTAGACTCTTAAAAATATTTAATTGAACATGTGTTTCATGGTTTCCTAGAATTCACCCCCTAAGGGTGCAAATAAGGGGTTGAAAGTTTGTATGGAAAAATCTTTAAATCGCAACCGATTTTTATAAAATTTGAAATTTAGACTCTTAAAAATATTGCATTGAACACATGTTTCGTGGTTTATTATAATTCACCCCTAATTACGCAAGCGAAGGTGCGCGCGTCCGCTAGTAATATAATATGTGGTAAGTGATTTTTCGAAATAGTTAGTAGAACTGGACGAATAATTATATTTAATTTATTTTTATTTCCCCGCTCAGTTAAGCAAAAATTAGCGCTGACTTTCCCACTCCACACCCAATATCTCGTACAAGTGGAAACGGAATGTCATAGTACTAGGTTCCATCTGGCTATCCTTTAACATAAGAAAAAGCATAAAACTGCTTCTTTTAAATGTTTTCCCCGATGTATTCTAGCCCCAATCTGCCTCCATTTTATTAATGCGTCCCTCACAAAATAAATTCACTATAAGTGGTGTTTGTGACCGAGGACATTTTTCTACAGAACGAAGTTTTATGAACGATTAGAGGATACAGCGCTATCGCTTCCACGACTATAAAAAGGAAAACTAACTGAATAAATACCTCCTTATTTACTATACGTGATTTTTTCTAATGGATTTTTGTTTAGTTGTGTCTTTATTGCTGTCATTTGTTAGCTATAACGTATTTCTTTTTTTATTTTACGTTGTTTTTGATAAATTTTAGAAGAGGGAGAAGTCCTAGACAAATTCTCGATTTTTGTTCGTTTTATAGATATTGGGTGTTGAGTTATGGAACATTATTTTGAGACCAGAAAAGTGAAAAAAAAATAATTCAAATGAAATCATCTTCCGGTTCGACATCGAACCTGCAACCATGTTTACCTTTAAACTACGCTTTTTTGTCGTGAGAAGAGCGGAGCATGTCTTGTGGGACTAACGGACGTATCAGTTGTGAGCCGCACATTTTACCCACTAAAACCTTACTTGGTCCTCCTCGAGTGCCATTGGCTGGGTTGTTCAAGAGATTTTCCGTATACGATAGCGGTGGACTATTGGTATTATATATACTATTTCATTTTTTACCTTTACGCTGTATCGCTTAGAGAGGGAACCTGGGCACCTACTATTAAGATAAGGCGATCTCCATTTTCTGCCGAAATCTTAAGGCATTGCATATTGCAATTGCAACTGTTAATATTAAATAAAATATAATTCTCATTTGAACTCCTAACACCTACGAAGTCTAGATATATCTAATTGAACTGCACTTATACTTAGATAAGAGCTTTCAAAAGCACAAAGCGTTCGCTACATCAATGACCGAAGCGGTCATATATTTCAGTGGAGAAAATCCTCCGCGCTATCAGATGGGTCGTTGTGGGAATCAGGTTTACACTGAGGTTAACATTCTGGTAAGAGACGCCAAACGCCTTCATTGCCAGTTGAGATGTGAATAACACCATTTTGGGATCTTGATTGATGTGGGCTTAAATTTTGTAAGGGGAAATAAAGTGTAAATGCAAGGACTGTGAATGCAAGGTTTTTGGGTTCTTGTGGGAATTAATTACATTCATATACTCGCTCCTACTGTCTCTGCCTACTCTGCTGTTGCGGGATACAACTTAAATCTGCCCTTTTTAAATTTTAAAAAATTATAAGTAAACAATTTTGGTAAAAAGCTAATTCAAAAGTGCTTGATATATCAAGATCGGAAATACGGCGTGCAAACTGCAAACTAATCAAATTATTCCACATTTGAGTTCAAATTGAACATTTTCCTTACATATTCACTCTCAGCCGGTAACTGTAAAATACCAGCTATTTTCTGGCTCCATCTAATTTAGAGCAGATGAAGTACTTGCCTCGAGCAGATTTAAATCAAATATATTAAGGTTTTACACTTGTATAAAAATTTCAATGCATTATATGTTAAAATCAGAATAGTTTTATTTTTCCACTTGTTCAGTTTTAGAGGTATTGCGTGTAGAATGGCGGTACTCAACACCGAAACGATTAAAATATACCTAATATGACATTCATTCCCTGAATGAAGATCGTGTCCACAATCGCCACGTTTACAGTCAGAATCTGTATCATTAAGAAAGAAATCAAATATATAATTTCAAAAATTCTTCTAATAAAACAAAATTATTTGATACTAAACGCTGTCTCTTAAATATCTCGCTGTTGAATATCTATCTATACATACGTACGAAAGGTGCACATATAATAAAATATTGGAATAATTAGATGGTTCTTTATTCAAAAAATACTCGGTGAAATTAATAACACAATTTTTTTTCATTTCCCCGCTTCTGTAGACAAAACGTATAATGTCTCGAAAGCTGGTCGAAAAGTGGAGAATAAAGTATCTTAACACTAGAGAATATCTGTTTTGTTATATCAAGTATAAAATTGTTCAAAACAAATAACCGATAAGCAAAGTGAATTATCACTTATTTATACATCGTATTTTGCGGTAAAGAAAAGGAAATATATTTTTGTTCTTCTCTTGAAATAAATAAAAATTACAGATTCAATAAATAAACTGAGCGAAGTTGAGTTTACTTAAATAATTTGCTGTAAAAAATCTTTTAACCCCTTTAGTTTTTCTTTTCTCGCGTCTGTAGGTAAATACATAAATATATTATCGTCTCTTTAAGCTTTTAGTTAAATTGCAAGACGCCTGCCTCTCTACACAGCCTCAGCGATTTTTCTTTAAATATTTACGAGGAGGGCTCCTTGTTGACTTGTTTTCTTCTAAACGCTACATATTATGCTTAGATTGTGTTTATCCTCTTATATTATTAAATAAATGTATGTATCAAGACGGTATAATGTAATTGGAAAAAACATTTTATGTCGATAGTTCTCTATAGAAGTCGATTAAAAAGAAGAAATAATGATAGCTTGTTAACAAATGATCCTTGTGAAATTTGGAATTTAGGTAAAAACAGAAGACAGTCTTTGGGAAATCTCAATGTTATCGCAATTTCGATAATTTGGAGGCTAAAATGTCTATTAATGGTAAAATAGCAATTCCTTATTACTATAAAACTGTGTGGCGGAGCATATTTTAATTTTTTGTTGTTGTACCTATAGAAGGCTCGGCGTTAAGTTGCGCCATTAAAAACGCAATATCTCAAAAATAGGACAATTTGTTGGGAACGAGTGTCTTAATGCTACATTTCCGTTGCTTGCCATGCTATATGCAAAATACAGTGTTAAGTTAAAATAAAATTAGAAAAATAAAGCTCATATATTTTTGACATTTAATTGGAAGTAAAAGTGGAGAGTGGAGTGTAAAGTCTCTTCGACCCTTCTATATGATTAATATTGTAAAGCTGCTATATAAAATTACATCGTTACTGAACGTCATTCAGCTTACATAATGCACGAATCCTTTTATCCCAATTTCGTAACATTTTCGCTGAGATAGTTGGCAGCAGCTGCTGCGTTACCAGATTTTGCATAATGGGTATACGTAAACTTTACTTAATTTGTGTAATATAGGCTAACACCCAATTTTTCATATAATGTTTTATATAAAACGTTTAATTTAAAAAATAATTGGTAAATTTTCATGGAAAACTTTAAATAAGATAGCCATACAAGTGCATTTTGAATGTTTGGTGCGTATCTGGTTAGATAAAAGTGCTGCGTTGAGTTCCGTCAATTATTTGTAACTCACAATGATTTTTACTCCGCTAAAATTGTACTATTTTTTTTTGGTTCAAACTTTGCCCTCCTTCGGAAGAGAGAACCTAGTGTTTAGACAATACTTCATTTTCTACTTTTTTTAGCTTTATGCTATATCCCTCATAAACCTAAGACCAAGTGTTAAGACACTCAGTTACCATTAATACACTTCCGTTCTCAACTTTTCGCGGATTTTTTAAGACATTGCATGTTGAGTGTCGAAACCAGAGCGAAAATATGAAAATATTAAATATTTCATTCCCTTAAATGAAATTTGTACAACAAAGTGTTTTCTCAACAAACAACAAAAATTTAAAAACATATTTTGCATAAAAGCCAAATTACCAAAAAGCGTATTGAGTAAAAAACTAAGCAAAAATTTTTAGAAGTCATTAACTTTTATATCGCAATATCGAACAGAACGCTATTCTGTGAACAAAACGATGTTAAAAAACAAGTCAATGCATCGATTAAGTCAGGCAAATTCCATCCCGCCCCGAATACATGCAACGGATAAAAAGCAAACATTAAATGAATGCATCCAACTTAGTATTGAATCAGCGAAAATGCAATTTGTGATTCACGGAAGTCCTCTTGACCTACATCTGCAGCCAGCGACCTGCTTGCTGTGCGATGTACTATGTCTCTAGTGTGGGTGAGTTTTAATGTGTACATATTGAAACCAATATTTTGGGTATTTAGAAAAAAATGGCACTTTTTCTTTGTAAAGCAGGGTAGATGAAAACTAGCCACATTTTTCTACCAGATCTGATAAATATAATCTGTTATCTGGGGGTACTCCCCTCATATTATTCCCCTGAGTGAGGATCGAACTCACAACCGTCACATTTACACATCCGATATTGTCTCACTGCGCTACGGCGTATAAGTATTTTTTTAGCTTCATGCTGTATCCCCCACATATCAGAATAGGCATGGAAACCTAGTGTTAAGACATTGCATTATCCATTAAGAGATCCTTCCGTTCCTCACTTCCCTCCGAATTCTTGAGACATTGCGTGTTGAGTTGGCGGAACTTACCGCCACGCTTTGCCTCGTTACCAGAGCGAGGAAATGAAAAGGTTAATAATTTCATTAGAAATGGGGTCCACAACCGTCGAATTTGCGCCGCGATGGCCTCATAAGTATATATTATAGTCAGATTAGAAGTAACCATGTATATGCTGAATTTCAGTTCTCTCTCACTAAACTCAATCCTTTAACGTTCATACACATGAATGACCGCGTAAAATTCAAGAGCTTTATAGCCGAGTGACCCGCGAAGGACTTACACTGGTCACCAATTATACCTGAAGGGTGTCATTAAATCGCCTTATGGCCTTTACTAAGGCATTACACTTTTTTATGTATTTGATTACACACGAAATTCAAAGGTATGCCAGGGCGGTGAAAATAATACCTCATCCTCGAGTGGTGGTCAAGCCCAAGACCATAGCGTATTCAGTGGGATATTGTATCACTGCGCCGTAATAGCCTGTAAATATATCTTCCCCCATAATTAGGTAAACGTGAACTTTGAAAAGTGCTATCATCGAGGTTTTCCACGCGATTGGGTATCGATGAGTTGCGGTTTTTCCGGAGTATTGGGCAGAGTATCCTCAACAGATAAGTGTACTGTTTGATTGTATTAGGGGCCGTTGTATGAAATTCTTATACGTTTTATATAATCGTTTCGGTTTGTAGAACGAATTCTACTAAATTAGAGTTTTTATATTAAGACCCTCATGGTGCAGTCGGGAATAAACTGTTTCGGTTTCGTTGCTCTGGTTACAAGAGGTAGTGAGGTCTACCGCTCAACGTCTAATGTATCGGAAATTGAAGGTTGCGTGGAGAATTTAGCGTCTTATCACTAGGTTGCATCTACCGACGCTACTATATCCGGGGTACAGCGAAAAATTACAAAAAAAATGATCATGGTTAGGTATGTTGTATGATGGAAGACCCAGATCAATGAACTAAATAGTTGAATAAATATTCTTTCGCCTCTAACATAATAGTTGTAGTAACGAGTTACCAATAATCCCATATGCTTAGCACATTTCACATATTCTACTCAAGATATAATGTAAATGAGTATATAAAAATAAATAAAAATGTTAAATTATTTTTTTAAAATAACAAAATATTTTGTCGTGTACAAACATAAAAAACTATTGATGGTTGATAAAAGTAACGGCGAGGCGGGAACAAAGGGTTCGTCCGTGGGGAGCACATCAAAGGTAATATTAGCGTCGAGTGGCCCTTTTTCTGTAGTGGGCTTTGATTTTTAGGTTAAATACTAAAGCCACGTACAAAAATCTGTTTTTTTTTCAATTATCTGGCATATAGCAGGGTAAGTAGACCGAGCCTAATATTAAGATAATCCGCTCTCCACTTTCCGTGGAATTCTGGAAGCATTGCGGGTTGAGTAGTAGGACTCAACGCCCTATTTTGCCTTGATACCGAAGGCAAAATAGGCATTCATCGAAGGAAATGAAAATATAAAATATTTCACTTCCTCGAGAAGGAGTTGAACCCACAACCTGCTGCGTTTATGTACAGTCACAGGCTTGTGCCCCTGCGGCACAACTGGCATCACTCTGAATGTATGAAGATTTATAATAAGTTTTTCGACCGTTTTCTTAGATGGGATTAGTTTATTTCCCGAATTTGTATTATTTGCATTTTGTATTGCCAGACCAAGAATATAAAAGTTGTTAATTCTACCGAATGAGAATTGAACTAATAACCATCACGTTTATAATAATCATATGCTGACGTCCCACTGCACTAGGATGGCTTTAAATTAAATATTAGTTAAACGTAAAATAATATGTGAAAACAAGTTCATAATATATTCAGTAAATATTTTCGTAAAGCTCTTTTATTGATATTCCTGATATAATATGTTAATACACACAGTGAGTCTGTTTGTATAAAACTTTGAAGAACAAATCTTGTAAGACAACCTTCTTGTTTATTCTGTATAATTGAAATTATTTTGCGTTTGTACCACGGCAAGGGCACAAGCGTGGGTCACGGGTTCGAGCCCGACTCGAGGAAATTATATATTTAATATTTTCATATGTCATCACCACAGCGAGAAAATGACGCTAACAATGCACAGACGACACTGCTGGTCTAAGAAAATTAAAATATAGCTTTCCAAAAATGAAAAGGAGCACAAAGAAATATTTCTCCCAATTTACAAGGGAAAAAATGAGATTTTCCATTTTGCGTCTTTCTCGTAAAGTACGCAAACAAGCAAAATTGCGGATGACTATGCGGATTAGTTATATATTAACCTTAACATATTCGTATAATTATTTCCCCTAATTTATAATTAATGCTTACTTATACGATAACTGTATCTAAAATAATAAATGTTTAATGGTTACCAGGCGCAGAACCTTTGGGGAGGAATGTGGGTCTTACAAAACATTCACTAGTCATTGAAAAAAAAGTTTGACTGTGGTTGTGGACAGTTAAAATTGTGTTTTCAGTTTGAATTGGGTTTTTCAGTATAGTTGACCTTTAAAATATTGTAAATTGTAAATACTTTATATAAAAGGTCGTCTCGCTACTTATTTAATTTTCACCTCTACTAGGCAAAGGTCAGAGCTGTAATGACATTGGACCTTTCTATGAAATAAACTTATGTAACAGTTTTTGCCTACTTACTTTAATACGATAGTGAGTGACGATCTAAATGTTTAATCTTGATGAAATAGACTAACTGAATTTTGGATCTAAAATTTTCTAGTAATGATTATTATATTTCAATTTTACGCTTGAGAAATAATAATGAGGAATGGAAAGTCTTCACACTACGTTAACCTAGTGATAGAACTTTCCAATCCCCACTTTCCACCCAATTTTGAGACATTTCACGAAACGCGGTTTCGTCTACCAGCACAAGAGAATGAAGATAAATTAAATATAATCATTCCCTGAATGGAAATCGATGCCATATATCCACATATCATCAGCCTCTTTCGATAAATTCACTATACAATACGAAAAGATACATCGAATTTACACCAAAGCAGTTCTTAATATTAGCGCAATCAACCAAACAAACTCTCCCGCTTTGTAATATTAGAATAGAAGTGTAGATACTAAAATGTATCCTACATGGCTAAGTTATTTTTGATCTACACTAGAAACCAGTCACTGTAGCAATGATGTCACACAAATTTAAGATAAGAATGATAGATGTGTCCCGCGCACGAGGTGAGGTGAGGTGCACTCCAGACAGCTTTGACAACAATCAATCACTGCGCGGACAAGAATGTACTTGTGAAGCAACATTTTATACGAGAACGTGTCTTGTGAATTATTATTTTCATTTAAGATCTAATATTCACTCACTAGATTCACTCGAACAGAGTGTGGTGGCGAGAATTGGTCCAACAGCGGACCAAAGATGGCTGTTGGTGATGATGATGCTATTGTGTAGACGGCACGACGTGACTCTAATGGGACGGGAAACGATAGATATTATTATAATTATTTTTAATTCCGTTCCGCCACTCATAACGTTACTCGAACAAAGGAAGAAAGTGAGGAACGAAGTGTATCAACACTTAGTTAAATATAGTTATCAAAATACATTATTGTAGTTGCAATATATGAAAGGCCAAGAAAAGCTTATTATTAGAAGACATTCTAAACAAATGTACATAATATAACAAAGCTGGTTTAAATATATGCGCATACACGCCCTAGGGCTTAGCGTCTGTAGACTTAGTGTGAATGAATTAGGTTCTAATACTTAGAAACACTCTAGCGAAATTAACTATTTCATCGAGCTACCTTCTGATATAGAAAAATTAAATTTGATTCTTAATAAAACTGATTTTGATCCCATCTCCGTCATGGACGTAGATTTTTGAGTCCTTCTAAAAAAAAAACATTTTTTATAATAAGTATATAGTGAAGCAATCTTGTTAGACGACCGCAACGCAACGACTTGTCGCGCAACAAAAGGTATTATGTTCTCATAATAAATAGAAAACGTAACAGATTTGTGCATGACCCCCCTTCTTCTTTCACTGAACATATAAAGTAACTTTATAATAAAAACTATTTTTTTAATATTTTTACGAATTATAACAAGTTTACTTTTCTTGCATAGCAGGGTAAATAAAAACAAAGAACCAGTCTCAAGACAGTCTGATCTTTGATAATTTAATAGCTTTAAACTGCGTCCTGCATAAAGCGAGACTTATGGCTTTAGGATGTTAGGCGAAGGGAACCTGATATTAAAACACTGTGTTCTTCAGCTTCCTCCTTATTTTTAACCGACTTCTGTAAGAAAAGGAGGTTATCAATTCGACTGTATTTTTTTTTTTATGATTATTTTTTTTATGTTTGTTACCTCATAACTTTTGACTGGGTGAACCGATTTTGAATTTTTTTTTTTGTTTGAAAGGTGAAGCTTCCCGAATGGTCCCATTTATTTTGGTCCATGTCTGACAATGGTATCTATGAGAAAATCACATAAGTCTTAAATTTGCATTAAGTATGTGCGCGACAAATAGAAGAATAACTCAATGTCGCGCCAACCGATTTTGATGATTCTTTTTTTATTTCAAAGGATACACTTCAAGGATAATTTGGTGATAATTTGGTTAGGTTCCGATTATGGGATCCGGTGAAAATTTAGAAAGTTTGTTTTTTTTGGTAAAAAATTGTTTATACTGTAATAGTTACGAGCAAAAACTTTTTAAATTGATGTATTGATGCATTTCTTTTCAACCAACCTCAAAAAAGAGGATGTTCTCATTTTCAACCAACTTCAAAAAAGGGAGATTCTCAATTCGCCCGAATACTTTTTATGTATGTTCTTGTCCATATACCAAAATGTAACTTTGCACAAAAATAATACCTAATTAAATAAAATTTAACATAGGACAACCACAACCACCACCATCACCACTCGTTCAAGAAGCATCATTTTAAGATCTACCCATCACTTAAAATCGTAAAATAAATTAATTTTTAACAAAAAGAAAAACCGACTTCTAACAAGGAACTAAAAAGTGAAAAATAATTATACAAAGATTTTATAATCTTGAAGTCGGTGTCGAGCTAATGCTACAACACCTTTACTACAATATCTAATTACAAAGCCTGTTTGTTTTACTTGGCACCGACTTCACAATTATAAAATCTTTGTAAAATTATTTTTCACTTTTTAGTTCGTTGTTAGAAGTCGGTTTTTCTTTTTGTTAAAAATTAATTTATTGTGTGTTTGTATTGGAGCCAGTGTCAACGCCGCGCTTAGTTTTGTTACCAGGTACCTACTACGAAATGTATCTCGGATGAGAGCATAATAAATAAGGATAAAGAACAAGAGTAAAAACTTAAACAAATTCTTAACCATAATCCAAAATAAAGCCGCGAGTAATATATGCAAATGATGCAGATAAAATCTGTTACAGTTTCAGAAAAATACCGGCCACTAGTGAAGCGAGATTAAGTTGTATTTATTTAGACACTCAGTTCCGGAGAACAAACTTGCGGCCGCCAAACAAATTGTCAGCTTATGTTTACTTGGAACAAATTACTGACGCGTTAGGGAAACTTTATTTTTTGCGCTTTAATTTACTTTACTCTTGTTTGTTTATTGTGTTTTAGGAGTAATAGTAAGTATTTAAAAAAATATATATTATTCAAAGTATATCAAAATTCATCAGCTTCACGCTGTATCCCGCACACAGCAGGGTAGATAGAGGGGAACCAAGTGTTAAGATACTCCGTTCCCCATAAACAAAAAAAATATCATAAACAATTAATTAAAATTCAATTTGAAATACGATTAAGGGGTTGGTCGGTATGGTTCCCCTTTCAAATATCATTAGTAAATGTTTTAAATATATATTGCAATAGCTCTGACCTCCGAATAATACGGTGAGAATGAAGAAAACCGTGCTGACGTGATTCGAGCATGTTAAATGAATGAGTGATGAAAGAATGACAAAACAGATTTATGAAGAAAAAGTAATCGGTAAGGGAGGTATAGTTAGGTTAGGTTCACGGTTCAGTGGAGGAAGGAAGATCACCTAAACGCATAAAGGTATCTCTCTCGGTGGACATGAGGGCAGACAAAGGCGGTTTGCTGTGACCGTAACGCTTGGCGCACCGTTTCCTCTGACTACCCTACACTAGGGATTCAACGTGAAGCTAAAAAAATAGAAAAATGAAATATACATATATTATACTAGCGGGCGCGCGCAGCTTCGCTTGCGTATTTAGGGGTGAATTCTAATATACCATGAAACATATGTTCAATTAAATATTTTTAAGAGTCTGAATATCAAATTTTATAAAAATCGGTGGCGATTTAAAAATTTTCCCATACAAACTTTCAACCCCTTATTTGCACCCTTAGGGGGTGAATTCAAGAAAACCATGAAACATGTGTTTAATTATATACGTTTAAGAGTCTAAATTTCAAATTTTATAAAAATTGGTGTCGATTTAAAAAAAACCTATACAAACTTTCTACCCCTTATTTGCACCCTTAGGGGGAGAATTCTAGAAAACTATGAAACACGTGTTCAATTAAATACTTTTAAAAATCTAAATTTCAAATTTTATAAAAATCCGTGCCAATTTAAACTTTTTCCCATACAAACTTTGAACCCCTATTTCACCCCTTTAGGGTTAAAATTTTTCAAAATCCCTTCTTAGTGGATGCCCAGATTACGAAAGTAAACTTTTGTCCAAATTTCACATTTCTACCATCAGCAGTTACGGCTGTGCGTGCGTCTTACCTCAGTCAGTGAGGACAAGTCCTTTTATATATATAGATTATTTTTATGTACAACATTTCCTTTCTATGTAGAAGCTTTAAAATAGGACAGAAAATATTCTCTATTTTCTGTCCTATTTTAAAGAAACTTTTATATATGATAAATCACACACATTTCAACCATATTTAAAGTAAAGCCTACGAGCAAATGTAAAGTAATAAATCGACAGGTACCTTTTAAAGTTATAACCGAGTAACCCATTACGTTTGGAGGTATTCAGGTTAATAGCTATCCTAAATCTCTTAGCGACCCACACGTGTGCTCCAAGATTCCTGAAGATTAATCAAACCTCATTTCTTCCAAACGGTTGTACATATGTATACTTATATATGTGTGGAATTGAAGGTATTTAATCGAAGGTTATGGAGAAAATACTTCATTTAGGTTGATTTTGGATAAGAATTTCATAATTTTATACTTTTAAAACATTAAATTATTACACAGGCTTTTAACTATTGATGGTAGCAATAATATCATAGATAGGAAAAAAGGAAAAATACAAAGGCAAAGGAAGCATAGATAAAAGAGACAAGCGTTGTGTTCCACTACTCAACAACCCACCAAAATTCAGCAGAAAATGGAGAATGGAAGTGACTTAATGGGAACGGAGTGTCTGAACATTAGGCTCCCACTGTTATGTACATGATAAAACTTGAGGCTAAAAATAATAATTTTGTATATAATTATCTAAAAGACAAAACATTTTCGAAAGTTAAAATTTGAAATTAGAAAATTTACCTTACTTCTACAGAAGTATAATATATACATATTATTTTTTTTAAATTACAAAATATTCGAATGCGAATGTTCGTAGGGAAAAGTTAAAAATTAATGAATCCATTTATAACAGTTGAGGGTTGAACTCTAAATCCTGTATATTATTTAGAATAGGCCCTAAACCTGCGGCTCTTTAATGAACGTCCTCACCTCAAACTACATTCACTGTATACCTACATATATAGTGTTACATAACAGAGATTCCTTACAAGGCTTAGTAAATAAAGAGTGGTTACCTCACACTTTATTAGAACAATTATAATTAAAAAGCAGAGAGAATATAGTGTTAAGACAATCAATCCTACATTTTTCATTTAAACTCAAGACATTGTGTAAATATAATGTAAATATTATGTATGTAAATTAAAGTAAGGCCAGTCGTGGCGCAGATGCACAAGCATGTGACTATGAATGCGACGGGTTAAGGGTTCGATTCCCACAAAATATTAAATATTTCAGGGCTCCTCCGCCTGCCCTGCTAGATGCTAGATGCGAGATGAAGCGTGAAGCTGAAAAGAAGTATACTTAAATTACACATTTCCGGTTAATTCATTTCCCCTACATGGTGCTTCCTTCTGAGTGAATACATTTACTAGGCTTTTAAGACTTTTAATCCAGATCAATGGGAAAAAATCGTCTATTTTTCGGTAGCTCCCCAAAATCTTACACGCGCGAGTGAGCTTCACATTCAGTGTAAATCGTTTGGAACAAATCAGGCGTTTCGGAATGTCGAGACAGCTCTATATATTGACGTAGTATCGAACGCTGGGAAAGAATGTTGATTCAATATTTATTTATTGATATATTCTTCATACTAGGAATGAATTGTTTTCATGTTGTCATTCTGAAAAGAAAAAACGCGGCGTTAAATTTCGTTTGACAATCAATCTCTCAAATTTGGGTTTATGAAGTGCTTTGGTACCAAGGTCTCTCTACCCGCCTATTGCAGTGACATACTCGCAATGGTAGTACTGACGTATTACAACTAAACTCATAAACTATTGTAGTTTTTTTGAGTAATGAACCAATATACGATTTGAAATCTAAATTAATTTCGAAAAAATAGATTATTTTTATGTTTACGAACTTTCAATACAAGACCTTAGTAAATATATGTTCTGTACAATATAGGCAAAGATTGTGGGGCGCTTTTTCATTCTATTTCCTCGTGCGTGCGTCTACTCGTCCTTGAAAACGTATGTAACATATATTATATACTTACGTAACTTTTTCTTAATATCTGTTTAATTTATTTCCAGTTTATTTTAAGATGTCACTCAATTTTGGAGACATTGTACGTTGAGATGCGGAACTGAACGCTAGGCGCTGTCAGTTCATTTTTTCTAATGAAAATCGAACCCACAACAGTCACATTTACAGCGAGACGCCGTACCACTGCGCCACTGCCTCAAAACTTTTATACAACTAAATACATTTGTTGCGCCAAGACCCAATATATAAAAGAAAGTTAGAGGCGGAAAGCTCGGATTAGCTTTTAGGCAACAAAATTATTTACCATACAACTAACTCGGGCAATCCGACTTTGTTAGCCGCAATCTATAAAGATTTAGAGCGGCGGCGGCGGCCCCTTAGGATTTTCTTTTATCACGCCGCTTAATATATTACTTGTTTTAAATGGAACGTTTATATTTTAATATTTAGAAGTATGTTCAGTAAATACGGAGGACGTTTTCGCCTGAATTTTTTTACTTAAGTTATTTGGGTATTTTTTTTGCAGCACTACACTTTTTACTACATAGCACGGAGGCAGAGGGAACCTTATGTTAAGAGAATCCGTTTCCCACGTAGCTTCCACATTTCTATACATAAAAACGTGACTATAAATTAATTATGTTTTTTTAATAACTCTAAATGATAGAAAATTAGAGATCAATATGACATACTGAATTTGATAGTTGTCATTTTGATTCTCAGTCTTCGTGCGTAACTTGATATATGAAAATAAATTTATTTAATTAAAGTATAGTATAAGTTTATTACGGAATTGTGTTTGCATCTACAATCATAGGGTAAACAGTTTATAGTACAAATTTCTTTAATCTGCATAGCTTAACAGAAAGAATTTCATGTCCAAAGACTAGGTTGTCCATTTTTATTCAAATTCGAGATAATCGATGTGAACTCAACGTCGCGTTTCGTCATTTTGACAACGGGTAAATGAAAATATTTTTTTACTCGAGGGGAGATCGAACTCACCACCACCAAATTACAGTCAGAGGCTTTCTCAATGCACTACGATGGCCTAAATATTTTTTTTATAAATACTTCTATAATGCACCATATAAATAATAAACAAATATCATAAAATGAAATTTAACCTCAATTTCCATTTCAGCTAGCGGTACGTTCAAAATATTGAATTTCCCAAAGCCAGAGCTAGGCGTCTAACAGTCACATTCTCGCTCCTCCCGCGGTAGAACGCTGCGATACAATCTCGTTGGCATTTACATAAGTAATGCCGCACGTTATATTGTTCCTTAAGAACGTTACCGTCACTTTATTACGTGTTGTATTGACCTACTTGGATATATTCTATTTCTGTTTTATAATATATCAATGTTCTGTTTTTCGGTTTTAAATAATTGTTAATTGTAAAATCGTTGTACAGCCTATTTAGACTATAAAGGTGATGGTTGTAGGTTCATTTCCCACTTCATTACTTTTATTTTCCCCGCTTTAGTAATAAGAAAAAAGGCGACATTGAGTTTCGTTACATAAAATTTCGTTACGAGTGTAAGAGTAACGTAGTGTCTTAATACTAAAAAACTTTTGTTAATATTTAATGGTGATTTTCTAAAAAATTGAGTTACCCCATTTTTCTTTTAACACTGCCTTTGTTACGGAGCAACATCTGCGGGTTTTCGAGGGAATATTTAAACGTGATTCGAAATGAGGTATTCTATGTATTATGTATGTATTTTTAAATGAATGGTTTCCCGCAGTGTTCTTGCCTTACCTTCGAGCGGCTTGTATAATATATTACACCCGCGAGCCCAATTTAAGAGCATAAATCAGATAGTGTCTTTATTTGATGATGGGAGGGCAATTTATATCTTTAGTTATTCTAGCTGAGGGTTGTGGAAGATATGAATTCTATTTCGTATCTCATTTATTGGAAAGTAAAATAAAATAATAATAATAATTCTTTATTGCACACATAGAACAAAAAAAGATATAAATAAAAGATACTCTCTCTAGTGACTCTCTCCCTCTCCTTTCCCTACTCTTACTTATAAGTTTTTATAATGATTTTAGTAGTGTTGGTGGTAATTTATAATTTTTCTTTGTTCTTTATCACGATTCAGGTTCTTATAGTGCTTGTCTGCCGTGGATATTTTCCTTCCAATGCGATGCTCTGAGCTCCCAGTGGCTGTAGTTTACCTTAAGTCGCCTTGTTCGGCTCTGAAGAACGCAAAATTTTATCCTCTATACTCGCTGTGTTCAGTTGAGGCTGAAATCGATCCCAGTAAGTTGATCTTCTATATTTCTAGTGCATAGATGGTCAAGTACCCTGTACATTTACGTAAATGAGTACCAATCTCATCCGTGGTTAGTGCGATGGTTTTGTTTTTAGTTCGCACAATTCGTCATTGCAATGCATCCATCTATCCAGCCTTTTAAAGTCCACTGCTGGACATAGGCCTCTTCTAATGCTCGCCACTCCGTCCGGTCCTGCACCCTTTGAATCCAGCGGCTTCCAATGATAAAATATAATATAGGTAATAATCCTTTTAACTTTATAATTTTTCAGTTTTCCGTGCATTTTGGCATACAATTTTATTTAATCCTTTTAACACATGACAGATAAGCCACTCGCTAGCTTTTACCTCTTGTTGTTGAAAAGTTTATATAAACTCGTAACATAACATTTGCTTTAGAAAAAAACTAAAACAAAAACTTAATCAGAAGCTCTGTGCTTCTGATTAAGTTTTTGTTGACGCAACATGAAAATTTCTGGGGAACGGAGTGTTCTATCACTAGCATAGTGTATAAACAGAATGTTGAGGGATGGAAAAAAAATAAGATGTGCTCGCAAGGCAGGAACGATATGTTTTGATTCAACAATACATACAAATTGACAGAAATATTAAAACGCCTGATAAATTCTAAATAACATGTTGCTCGTTAAAATATAACAGGCGTTGTTAACTACGTTTTGTAATAAATTAAAATAAAGTTATCTATTTAAATTAAAACTATTATATAATTAAACTATTATTTGATTTTGAATACATAGCACTAATGACAGTCGACAATGTCTCCTTATGTACACGACATTCTTTCACATTGATAATATGATAAAATCCTTTCAATTTATTACATTCAATTTTTTATCCAGTTTGCTATTGAAGTTTTATTTCATTATTATTCTCTTCTGAACAGACTTCTATCATCTGCTAGTAACAAGTTTATATAGAGACCATTATGGCACAGTAGGACAGCGTTCGATTGTAAGCGCAATTGTTGTAGGTTCAATTTCGGTTTACGGAAATGAATTTTTTTCATCTCTCTCTGGTCTGGCATGACAAAATGTTGTGTCTGATTCTGCCACTAAATACGTAATGTTCCAAATTTATTTAGCTTAATGCAGGATAGTGTTAAGTTCACTACACAAAACTTTATATTCCACTTTAATAGAAGATTACTCTAGAATATTTGCATCGTACAACCCGCTGGGCTGATTTTAATGAAAGCAGTTTTAAACTTTAGAAGTTTATTCAACATCTCTATCGAGTTTCACTAGTTTCTTCTCATCGATTACGTCAAGTAATTAATTATGAAAAAGTGTATTTATTTGTTAACTTCTCCAATCTCTATATGTGTATACTATGTAGGGTAGGTAAAAATATTGTATCCATCCATACTTTAAGTATTTTCTCTTAAAAAAACTATTAAAAATATAGTTTATTGACTTCCAATAAATTGCTTCGTTTAGTTCCGCCATTCAACAGTGCCTTCAGAATTCGATGAATTCTGAACGGAATGTGAACGGAGTGTCTTAACACTAAGTTACTAGGTTCTCTCTCTCTCTCTCTCTATCCAGCGATGTACTATGTGAAGCTCAAAAAAACAATCCAATTTCATTCTAACCTAAAATAATGATCGCAATTCCCACCCTGTGTTATAATCTCTTATATTTAGTTACTAGTAAAATATTTGAGTTACCAGTAGGTAAATCTAAATTTTCTATTAGGTCTTTTATATAAACATATACTTGAAAGGAGATAGGACGATTTAAATCAAATATATTGCGGTATTTACCAATTTTATTTGGTATTTCAATATCAATGCTATTCGTTTTGTCTATTCTATTGAAATAACTCAAACTATTCGTATTCAAATGTATGTACATAGTTTCCAGAGGTGACTTTATATTGTTTATATGAATTTTTTTGCATAACTGACCACGCACTGTAGACTTTTAAATTGTTTGCTATAAAATGTGTAAGTCTATAGAAGGTATTTCCCTAAACTGGTTAAAAAATACAACGCTTGATTCTTCAACGTTATTATAATAATTTATTAAGTATTGGTTCAAAAAATTCCAGCGTTTCAGTTCGCCACTTGTGCATAAGATATTAATATGATATAATGCAATATTTAAAAAAAAAACTTCAAATATAACTTCAAATAAAAGTATGATAAATTATATTTTTTAAAAATGGTCCATGACTTACCACCGCCGGGCATCGAAGCGGTGCTCACGTAGAAGCAGTGCAGTAGCAGCGACAGCAGCATCTTCGTCGTCATGGTTGCTCACACGTGCTCTCTCACCCCACCATCTTTAATTTCCATCTTATAGTTATCATGACTCTCACATAGTGTTCGTGAATCTGTAACAAAATATATGACAATTAATAAACTGCTTTATTTTATTCTGTTTAAATGAAAAAAATTGAATGACATGACATGCTATGTCATAGTGGTGGTATTTCTTTTATCTCTCAGTTAAAACCTTTAAGAAGCCTTTAAGTTCCTTTATACAATACACATTGTCTTGAATCAGGGAGAAAAATGGAGAAAATGTTTAAAACTTGGTAAAAACACGAGACAAATAAATTAGAAAATAAAAAATATATTGGTGAAAACTTGGCTTTATATAAAAACAATATTAGATATTATGTTACTTATATAATTAGTATTAATTTGTACTATTCGAGTAACTCTATATAAGCTTGTGAAGTCTCTTTGTGATTGTCCTTAACTAGATTACAGTGTAATCAGTGAAATGAATACCGTGTGGGCGGGTCCTAAACTGTATTAGTTTCACTGATAATACTCATGGATATAATAACTGCTTCAGATATCAATATATATTAAGTTCGATGCGAGCTTTAAAATATCTTACATTTAAATTATTATTTTATTTTTCAGTTTCACGCTTGACTCCTCGTGTAATAAAGTGGATAGGTAATACACGGTAAGCATCCAACACAACCAGTCAATGAAACATTTACTTTAGTCCGCTTTTGTAGATAAAGAACGGCGTTAAGCTCCACCACTGAACACGAAACATTTCAGAAACAAATTTCGTACATAGTAAAACTGAAAATAAAATTAATAGTAAAAATATACTTAGCCACGAATATTTATATTCGCATGTTTATATTTGTATTACACAAAGTATCTTGTAACAAAGTTTTAATTCCATAACCGACTGAACAGGGAGTTACCCAACACGCCATTTTGTGGCTAACGGCAAAATACATAATGGCCGCTGGGGAAAATTAGTGGCGGTGAGGAAAACTTCCACGCTTTTTATATCTTTCTGCTGTTTGAAAAGATACATGTCTCGAGGCAAGATCCTATTTGAAAGAGTAAAAGTTTTGTCGTGGACTTTTTATTGCTTTATAAGCTGAATATCATCTTAGTAAGTATGAAGTTATGTAGGATTTTATAAAAAACATATTATAATGACACTAACAGTCTATATGTTTCGTAAATATAAAAAAAAAAAAAATTTAAAATCATAAAATAAAAGCTGTTTTTGTATCATGAAAATATATATATATATATTCTTTATTGCACATAAAAACACATAGGAAATACAAAATTAAAAGTTTAGTTAGCAAAGGTGGGCTTATTTCTAGAAGAAATCTCTTCCAGCCAACCAATGGAAGTGGGTGACTGTCAAATGGCGGGAAGAGAGTACAGTGCAGTTATCAAAGGAGAAAAATCACTAAGAATTTAAATAAAAAAATAATAATCACAAAAAAGAGTAAATACATATCCAAATACATAAATAGATACATATACACTATATTTATAAATACAAACTATATATAATACATATATATTAAATTTATGACAATATACTAGTATATATAAATAAACATATATATATAAATACGTGAAGTGCGGTTGTCATGCTCAAGAAAAAAACAAAAAAACTGTCTGAATAAAATTAGGTACTAGTTCATACTAGCAAATAAATGTTTTTTTAGCTGGGATTTGAATGACAGTAAGGAAGGACTTCTTTGGATAGGGATGGGAAGTTGGTTCCAAAGTGATGCGGCGTACACAGTGAAAGACTTATGGAAGAATTTGGTACTGCTCCTAGGTATCTCGAGCGCCGGAACGACGCACGACCGCCTAGAGCGTGTAGGACGGGGGAGAATATTGAAGCGGGAACGTAGGTAGTTAGGAAAATTTTGGTAATTGAGGATCTTAAAAAGTAAGGTAACGATGTGCATATCACGGCGAAGACGGATTGGGAGCCAATTAAGTTGAGCACGAAATTGGGAGACGTGGTCATACTTACGCAGGCCAAACACAAAGCGTATGGCGAGATTTTGAAGTCGCTCTAATTTGTTAAGTAGCTCCTCATTCGCATCCAAATAGCAAACGTCAGCGTAGTCGAGAATTGGAAGGAGAAGACATTGCGCAAGCATAATTTTTGTTTTGTGAGGGAGGAAATATTGGAGACGCCTAAGGGAATGGAAGGAGAAGTGCATGCGCTTGCTGATTGCATTGATATGTGGTGCCCAAGACATGTTACAATCAATGATAAGACCCAGATTTCTAACTTCGCTACAAAAAGGAATCGGTTCTCCAGAGTAGCGAATCGCTGGCACAGAATCCCAGTCGATTTTTTGTCTAAGCCTACTGCTGCCTATAATAATAGTCTGTGACTTTCTAGGGTTGATTAATAGACCAAAAGATTCCGCCCATGATTGAATAGCACTGAGATCGCTATTTATACTTTCAATGACTTCAGGCAATTCATTTAAATTACTATGGCGATAAAGCTGCAAATCATCCGCATGCAGATGGAAAGGAGAAGTAATGACTTTTGAAATATTGTTAATAAAGACAGAGAAAAGAAGTGGAGAAAGAACGCCGCCTTGGGGAACGCCAGCAGTGAGCTCAAGCCAAGTCGATGTGATATCGTTTGCTTTTACACATTGCCGGCGGTCGAAGAGATAAGAGCGGAACCAATTTATAGCTCCTGAAGAAATATTGACTGCTCGAAGAGTGCCAAGGAGTATGTCGAAATCAACAGAGTTAAAAGCACTGCTGAAATCCTGTAGTACCATTACAGTGAGCTTGGTGTTGTCCATAGCGCACCGAATGTCCTCCGTAATATTCAGCAGCGCTGAAACTGTGCTGTGGAAGGGACGGAAACCGGACTGAAAAGGACACAGTAAATTGTTGGTTGAGAGAAAGGAGTAAAGCTGGTTATTGACTATTGATTCTAGGATCTTAGATAGAACAGGAAGGATAGATATTGGACGGTAATCAGTGACTTTAGAAGGATTTGAGGTTTTGGGTAATGGAATGATATAGGCATTCTTCCATTGTGAAGGAAAAACATTACATGACAGTGAAAAGTTTATATATATAAACAGACAGTTACAGTGAAAAGTTTTATATATAAAAAGTTTATATATAATGTGGGTGACCACTGGTGCAATGCTTTCCCACACAGGAAGAATCATCTCTAGACTGAGATTATCTATACCAAAGGCTTTAGTGGAAATGGAGTAAACACACTTCTTGACATCATCCTCTGATACAGCATTGAAAGAAAAGGAAATCGAGCCTGGTAGGTCAATACGCGACAGCAAAGCAAGTGTGTCGGATTTTACTAGGGGACTTATATTTAATGGTGGAGTTGTAAAAAAAGAATTGAGAGTATTAAGATCCACTGAAACTTGACGAGCTTCAGTGGTTTTGCCTACACCAAACGACTCTAAGAATCTCCAAACGTGTGCCTGACTGAGATTCTGGATGGTTTTGTGGAAGCAACGACGCTTAGCATCGCTACACATTCTGTTACAGATGTTTCGCAGCTTTTTATACGCAGTGAAGTTTTCTAGAGTGGGCGATTTTTTGTATTTAAGCTTAACTCTATCACGTTTTGCCATAGTTTTCCTAATAACATCAGTTAACCATGGGGCAGGCGCATGCTTCATACGAACTGGTCTCACAGGGGCATGAATATTGTAGACGTTAATCAGTTCAGTGGTAAATGATTTTACCATATTGTCAATATTTGTTGATGACATTATGGAAGACCAGTCGATATTCCTCACATCCACCCTTAAGCGTTCAACATCCATATACTTAAAATTGCGCTGAAAAATTATTTTGCCTCTAACTTTAGGAGGGCGTAATTTATAGGATAGAAAGATAAGATCGTGAAAGGAAAACGGAGCACTAGTTTGACCGTGAGAAGAAACAAGATTAGGGTTAGAGACAAAAATGAGATCAAGAAGAGAAGGCCTACAGTTAGGAAAGTAATGAGTGGGGGATGACATGGGCAAAAGATATAAATTAAACGACTCATTAAGTTCCTTTAACAAATGAGTTCTACGATCATTTTTTAAAAGACACGTGTTTAAATCGCCCATGCAAATGACATGATCATATTGGGGTCGAAGGTTCTCAAGAATACTATCCAGAGTACTAAAATAATTGACTTGGTCATTTGGTGAGTACAAGACACCAACCAATACATTTGTATGATGCAAAGTCAACTCAAGGAAAAGGTATTCAAGAGACGCATTCTGTTGAGGAGGAGAGCATGAAACGATACTGGCCGGGATGTTGTCACGAAGATAAATGCCAACGCCACCACCACCCCGACCAATGCGGTCATTGCGAAATAGTTGATAACCTGGGAGAGAGTAAGAAGCAGATGGAAGTGATGGTTTTAACCAGGTTTCAGATATAAGTACACAGTCAACTACACTGGAGCTAAAGGATGCGAGAAGGTCAGTATGATGAGCTGGAATGCTCTGCGCGTTAATATGCACCAAGGAAAGTGTAGAACAATTATTGTCAAAAATTTTCGACAGTTTATCAAAAAGTGCCTCAGATTCAGAATAATTATCACTGTCAACACTATCATTAATACTTGAAGAGCACGAAAAATATTCAATATCATTTAACATACTATTAATATTATAATAAAGAAATAAAATATATAAATAAAATAAATATATAAAGACAAATTAAAAGAAATCTAAACTAAAATATATACATACACATATATATCAAAAAATAAATTATAAAAAAAAATACCAACAAAATTATACCTGCACAAGCTGATTTAAATACAATATTACACTAAATTTATAGTTACAGATTAAGACAAATTAAAAGTTATTCATTATATAACACTATTATACAACAGCAAAACGGAACGTAAAACAAATTAATAGTTGACAGTTGACATAACTGACATATGATATAGTGACATACATGTGTCAAGACAAAAAAAATATAAACAAAGTCACATCGCAGGTAGTTTAAATTAAACTTTAACAATGTAAAAAGAATAAATTTGCCTAAACAAAAAAAAATGTTAGTATACCTGCAATGGAGAAAATAATGTGACTATACTGAACTATTAACCGGCCAAATTGGAATGATATAAACAAAGAAAGACTAGTTGCTACTTGGTTTCGTTACAGATGCCTTTTCTATTAATTGCTTCAGTTCACGTTGTGAAGAAATCTTGGTTGTAGAATTATTTGGCAACAAAATAACAATCATGCCATCTGAAGACCAACATTTTCTAATGCCAAAATGTTTACGTGCTGCAATGAACACCTCCTGGCGAGTTTTTGTAAGAAATTCTGTCACCGTTATCCTTGTGCCTTTTAACTTTGTTTTTGCCTTCCATACGCTGGAACGAAGTTGGCAACTATTAAATCTAAGAAGAATGGGCCGGGCAGAATCTTTTTTAACACCTAACCTGTGGCACGACTCAATTGCTGTGGACTTGATATCTGACATCTTTAGTTGGTTAGATAATACATGAAGCATCGTCTTCTGAACATCTTCATTATTATTTTCTTCTAATCCATGGAAGAGAAGGACTTTTCTCCTAGATTGTCTTTCTAAGCGGTCCAAACCAACTACTACAAGTTCAATCTGCGACTTTAATAAACCAAGGGTCTTCCACACAAAGGACTTGAAGGTGTTGAACTCAGCAGCCAGAGTTTTTATGGTTGGGTTGGAGGCCCCAGAAGAAGATTGTGATAAATTTTTCTCGAACTCACCCATTCTTGAGGCAAACACTGAGGAGAGCTCATCCATATTTTTTAAAAGTTGATCCACAGGCGTATTCATAGTGATATTAGTGAAAACAATAAGTGTGTGATTGTAGTTACTATCAACTTAAGCACAGGTATTTAAATTTTAGTACATATATATACTTTTAAGAAATTTTATATAAAATAATTATGGAGCTGTTAAAAACACGTCTATGTACTTTTATGTCTACCCCCGAAAAAGTTGCTAAGAAATATATTCAAGTTGCTTTAAATTTAAGTTACCTAAAAATAGTTAAAACCTCCTGCTATCGACATTGCAGCCTCAGTCTTTAACGCCGAAATTGAATGTTAAATATAATAAAACAGTACAAATATTTTGTCTGTTCATTTAGTACTTTTTACTGAAATGGATAGAGGGACACTTAAAGAGAATATTAGAAATATTCTTGATTATACGACTGTTCATAAAAATAATTATTTTTAAAGCACAATTGTTCATAGTACAATCTACAAAATAAACAAAAACTGAATTCTTAGTGAAGGTTACCTTCTTAACAGTTAAGTTTAACACAGAGATCAGAGATCTTCTAAGTCCTGGCTCCCTTTAAAAATAACTATGTTTCCGACATGTCTAAGACCTGACCTGACCTGTTTCTGTTTGCTCTCGCTCGATGACCGCACGTACTTCCTAATACGCAAACGTCAATGCTAATGACAAGATTGACAGAAAAAGTAATTTACTAGTAAATACGCCAATCAAAGAACAGATCTTAATACCCAAACATAAGTAAGTTAATTTTAAAGTGCCACGCGTGGCGATTATGGTAAACATCCCACGCGGAAACGGAACTACGATAATGCAGTAAAAAAATCATATTAGAAGAATACAGATTTTACCTACCTATAATAATTATATGGCTTGTAAAAACGCATTGACAGAATGTATATTTTACCCTACCACGATCTCTTCACATATTACTATGAAAATAAAAAGATACAGCTAAAATATTTCAAACTGATATAAAATTTCAATCGAAGGAAAACCAATAACGGCTATATCATATCAACACCACAATAAACTCCTAGTGGCCGAGTGTCACTAAATTTAATATATTTAGAGTATTTTTCACGGCATCGCAGCGAGGAGCTGGGGCAGCCAGGAAGTGGGTCGACAGAGTGGATTTATAGATCTATTCGTATCTAGAGACGCTAATCTCAAGATGGCCAGTGCGCTGAGAATTGTTTTCGTTACACCAAGCATTCTCGTGATCGAAAATTGTTGTTTGTCATTGAGTTTGCTTGTGGAATAATTTAGTATTTTAGTTGGAATTATGATGTTTTATTTATCACTATTGGTTGGACGTAACTTTTATTTACCTAGTCTTTACTAATTAAATTGGAACTAATCTCACATTTTCCGTTCACGTAAGAATTTGTGAAATCTTTGGTTAGTGATGTTTACATTCCCTAAACTTCCCTTTTTTCAGCTTCCCACATAGAATCCACAACGGTCTCCGTATATATATATATATATTTATCTTTACAATCTTTCTCATAAGTGTAAATTGTAGTACTCACGCTTGTTTTCCTCTTCAACTATTCTAGACAATTGTTCAATGAAGTTTTGTGGCAAAATGCTGCACTTAAATGCGACGATTGTTTTTTCGATTTCAGTTCGGGGGAATGAAATATTTTTATTACCTTGTTTTACTAACACCTATCAAGTAATTTAGCGGAAAGTGAGGAACGGAGTGTCTTAACACGAGGTTGCATGGTGGACCGTGAGAAAACATGAAGCTGGTCAGCGAAATGAAAAAATAATGTCAATATAGCATTTATAAAAATTTGCACGTTTTTACACAAAATAAAAATAATTTAACATTTGTTTGTGCCATTTATTATATAAGTGTTTAAATGAAAGCTTAAAAGTAATTTCAGCACTGTACGATTAACTCAGATTTATAGACATTCATTATTAAAACATTTATAAAATTAAAATTTTCATTTCTTTCATTATTATAAACTTGGGACTTGAATTGCGCAGTGGGTCAGCAGCTGTAAGCGAGTTGTGGGTTCAATTTCCGATAGGGGTAGCGATTCATTCTGGTAGATAAAGCGGGATAGAACCACGTCACTGATTACGCATAATATCTAGAGGGCGAAAAGTGGTGAAAGGTTCCCGTTGCCTAACCTGCTATGCGGTAAAAATTTACTGCCTTTTTCTCTGCTACAGTTATGATGCATATTTGACTCTAGAATTAAACACTTATACACGCATTCAATAAACGAATGTATTAACACTAGAACATATATGCAGAACAAAGCTAAATAAAGTTAAAAAAATATTTGTAGCATATAATATGTTACACATACGTAAATCCCTACAAAAAAAAACATATATGAAAATATAGAAGTGTTTACAGGAAGATCGAATAGATAAAGGGAAACACACTTCTCTCAATGTTTAGCCCGTAACCCGAGGCTTACTTAATCTGAAACAGAACATTACCTGCCCGCAACGCTATCTACGTCGTAAAAATGCTTTTTCCAAACTCGAATACCGAAATGCTCACAATTTCCTTTATTGCAAGATCGTTTACCACCAGAATGGATGGAACTCTGAAATAAATAGGATCCTTCGAAAAATTGACGTGAGGTTTTAGATTACGTGGGACGTGGCAGCTCACAGTGACTGGACGGTGTCAGCGTGAGGTCGCGTACCTCTAAGAAATTTTTCCATTGCAAATCCTTACCACGATACGTTTATTTGTCAAATATACTCCAGGGAGGGCTAAAGACATGAAAATAGCTAAAGCGGCTCATAAAAATTGGTACTCCGTTGAATTCGTAACAGATGGGGTTCCCTCGCTGCTTCATTTAATTTAAAAGATCACGGCTAAGATACAGTAGATTAGGCCCTCGTTGAAAAAGAATTTGGTCCTCGAGAGATAAATTAATGAAATTAATTACTCTCCCTTGAGAAATGCCGCAACCTATTTACTTTGCTGATAAAACGGGCTCTAGCCTGTAATTTACTTGTAATCGGATTGTGGTATATTTGTATTGACTCGGAGATATCAATTATATTAAGGTTTTCAATACATATTAAGCTTCCGGCGAAGGGGAAGGTATTTCCTCAAATTACAAGTATTAGATACGGTTATATCAAATATTTTGTTTCCGTTTCAGATATATGTATCAAATTTCTAAAGGTTTTATCATACTTTTATGTTATAATGTCCTATCGCTACGTCTTTTAATGAAAGAATTGGTTTTACTTAGGTATAGAAAAAAAAATATTGCCATAATTTTACTTAATTTGACTTTTTTATATCGTGATAATAATAACACAGGCTTTATAGGCGCTTTCAAAGTCTAAGAACATTAGCACTTTGCGTTGAATATACTTTTTAAGTTAAAGAATAACTTCAAGCTTTTTAGTGTAGGCAGAAGGTGCCTACATTCATTCAGAACCAATGAGTTCTTATCCACTTAGAAACATTGTAAGCTGGGTGACGAACTAATGCACGTTTTTTTTTAATACTATATAATAAACACTATATTATAATACATATGTATGTACATAACTGTAATTCTCTATACTATTCTTTACAATGGTTTTACTTAGCAAAAATATAATATCAATCAAATAGAAGAGCACCCTAAGCATAATACATTGGAAACCGATGAATCTCATCTGGTCACGAGAATCAACTACAGAAGACCAAGAGAAGTGAAGTAATTGAAAACTAAAGTTGGCCCGTAATTTGGTTCCAGATAACTTTCGTTAATCACCAATGGATCTTTCATGAGATAAGTCCTTATCGTGCTAAAATTTAACCAGACTAGTGGCAATTAGACGCGGAGGCTGCGTTGCAAAGGGATTCTCTAAGTAATTGCATTTCTAACAGTTACTGTGGTTTCTATTAGTTGGATTCCGCATTGATTTTTGGCTTGGAAACTGATTTTAGGTCGAGTTTTAAGTGCGTTTCCATTGATGGGACGTTTGGTTTCATTATGAAGTTTTTTTTGTATTTAATTTTAGATTGGACTGCCTTATCTGTACAGAAACGTAAACGTAAACATTTATCAAAGTAAGAAAATAGTAAAATATTTTTATCAGTAACATTTAGTTATTATCTTATTAGAGCTATACAGCAAAAAATACAAAACCCTGAATCTTATGTACATAAGTTTAAATGTCCCTGTTTTATTTTTAAGATCACGGAAAAATTGCTAGAAATAATTTAATTAGATACTGTTGAGACTTTGAAAATATTATATGTTTTTTCTACCTTCACGCTCTATACCGTACTTATATAAGAAGATGGACACAGAGAACCTTCTGTTAAAACACAACGCTCCCCACTTTTCCACCAAGTTTTCAAGACATTGCGTATTAGATAGCGAAACATAACGCTGTATTTACCCTAAATATACATAATATTCATATAATAATGTTTCCTCACACTGTTCCTCTGCACCACGTGGTTAAATTCAAAGCAAAATCTGTACCATTATATAATAACAAGATCAACATGGTGTTTATCTTGTACAGCAGTGTAGCAGTGTAGCAGTGCTCCATTACAACGAGAACTTAACAAGCTGAGTGGCGTCAAGTTTAGTCGGGAAATGCTTTTGCCTCTTAATCATGCAACTCTTCACTTCACTTCGTGCACTTTCTTTTGTTTGCTAACTCCAGCCAATTTGTTATTTGTTCTTCTTGCTTGTGTTTAGCTTTCGTATTTTATTTTGGTTCGGGTAGAAATTTTAAATGGAAACGTTAGGTTTTTATATAAGTTTCAAATATATGTACGTGGGAGGGTATGCAGAGGTGGTCTCGTGCTAAGAAACTTCGTTCTTCACTTTTCGTCCCATTTTCTAGATATTGCATATTGACGAAATCTAATGCTGCCCGCTAAAGAACAAAATGATCGAATATTGCAAAATTACAATATTGTATTAACCTAATTATTAGATACACTTTTTCTGATCTAATTCTTACAAAGATAAATATTTCCTCGCTTTGGTAATGAGGCAAAGCGCGGCGTTGACTTCTGCCACTCAACACGCAATGTCTCCAGAATTCAGGGGAATATGGGGACCCAGTTTAAGTTCAATATGGGGAGTTTTAATGGGAAACAAATGTCATAACACGAGATTCTCAAGTTTGCTCTGCTTATGTGCGTAAAGCTAAAGATAGAGAGAGAGATAGATTTGTGTGTCAAATAGGCTACCACCACACCAGGAATTGGAGAAAATACAAGAGTATAATGTTGCCGCGGCCGTAGCTACTCGTACGTGTAGTAATGTCAATTGAAATCTTTTATTTATAGCTTATAAAGGGGCCAGGCGACTACAATAGGCTTCGACGGTGTCACGTACACTGGAGGAATGTATGTGTGATTTAAAAAACGTTTTATTTCCCAGTTCTTACAAATATTTATTTATGAGACGATCTCAGACAGTAATTGTCTTATGAGTTTGAATAAACTAAAATCATAAAACGATTATAAAGCTTGAACCTCTTAGATGAAGTATCTATTTTTGTCATTTTTAAAGCGTTATTCCACACTTAGGAAAAAAAATACTTATTAAAAAAACGTATAAAAATTTCGTTTTCTAAAGTAGTATGAAGTAAACTATTGTGTCCAAAGTTATAACAATTTCAATTCAAGAATGTCATATATTATATATATTTAGCTTCACGCTGTTCTGTAGGTATATAAAAGAGTAAGTGGAGGGAACTTAATGTTAAGATACTTCGTTCCCCACTTTCCTCTCAATAAAGTAGCGTAACACAACACCGGGCTTTGCCTAACAGAGTAAGGAAATGAAATTACTGCGGGCTAAAAATCTACAATTTACTTTATGTTAAAAATAAAAATTAAGCATTTAACGTTATATCGGTTTATTAGGTTTTGATGGGGCAAGTTAATTTAACGAGCTCGCAGACTGATTGCTGGCCTTCATTGGTACGGTCGAATATGTTCAAGTAAATGTATTTTAGTACTGCTTTCATTTAATTATGAAGTAATAATGTTTCATAAGATGATTTTGTGGCTTAGACTATCAAGATGAATGAAAAAATGATGCATCATTGAATTTAAATTATTTTTGCATTTTTCTTTTAAAATAAAAAAAACAATAATACTTTTGTTTTTTCCGTTGTTTTGTTTTAATTTATATTTGTTACTTGTGCAGTAGTCTTGTATTTGTTTGTTAGCGCGATGTCAGTGAATACGATTCCCAGATGGGGTAGATTACTTCCCCCACTAAACACACAATATTTCGAAAATTTAAAATGGGACCATTTTATATTATATACGTACGAACTTCGGAATTACGCTACGATATCGTATTTTTCTAAGTCCAATGTTTTCTATGAACTAACTTCTCATTTAATTAGGTGCACTGCAGCAGTAGTTACGTTTAGAAGATTAAAATTTAATTAAAATACTTGGACTGTTGTGTTAATGGATAAAGCTACTTTCAAGTATCATGATGTAGAAAACTTTAACTATTACAAACATATGTTTTAATATTATATATAAACCCTTTTATGGGCAAGAAAAACGTAGAGTTAAAATACTCCTTTCTCCATTCTTGGCCAAATTTTGAAATACTTATTGAAATACGTTTGAAGTCGAACGCTATCTCACAACTGGCCACAATCGTAACTTATTTTCTGCCCACTCTGCATATTAAGTTACATAATATAGAAAAAAATATAGTGTTATAATCAATAGTCATAAGTATCTATATTAACTTGCCATGGCAGCACTGTAACTAAATTATATAAAAGGCAGTATTTTTTTATTATTTTTAGCCATATCTAGTGAGAACAGAGAAAAAGAGTATTAGTGTATTAAAAGGGGTTCCCTGAAGCCTACATTTGGGTCACAAGTACCAATAATAAACGACCTAATATCAAGAACAATGGCTTTCTTCGCATCATTAAAATACAATAGACATATAATAATAATTTACCCACTTAATTTCACTAAAGTCAAATTCTAAAGCATCTTAAGCTCTCGATCTCATCACGAGTAGATCGACGCGACGGACGGACGGCCCATACATTACATGTTCCCTTTCATTACTTTCAAGTATGCCCGTAATTAAATCGATATCGGAGTGTCCTACGAGGGACTTAACAGATGTGTGCTCGTGATTTGGGAAGTGGGGTAAGTTGATTTCAAGTTGCTATTAGACTATAGTTTTTTCGAATTAGTGTGTTGATATTTTATAAGGAAATATATTAAATTAATATTTTGTTTTATATTATATACTTTTTACGTTTACGTTTACTATGCGTAACTTTGTATTTGTGAACTTAAAAACGGACGATTACATTTTTCGGGATTTCGAGATATAGAGGATATCTCTAAGTCTCTTAGTCCCCATCTCACAAACACAATTTCCAAATTTTTAAGTTTAGTTGTTTCGTCTAAACGTTATCTGTAAGCATTTAATACCAGAAGAGTTTGATACAATTATAAAGATTAACTAAATAATATGTTTTACATTATAATGTAATAAGTGTTTAGGTTATTTGACCCTAAATGAGGTAGAATGAATGTATGAATGAATGTTAATTCGTACAAAATATTAAAACATAAAATTAAAATGATTTTGACTTTAAATCTTTGCTTGTTTCTATGATGAAGTCGAACCCACGACCTTTAATATAGTATTCAAAGCCTTTGCCAAAGTGCCACACGAATTATCTATGAATTGAAACCTTTGAGGTGCAGATGCAGCGTATATTGCTTACGGGGTTCACTAGATAGATATCTGTGGCTTATATTTCATACAAAATAAACGTTCATTTCGAATTCGGTTATCTTTTATGCTGAATAGAGAGATTTATCATTTGGTCCTGTTCGTTGTTAATTACTGTAAATTAGAGTAGAAACTTAAGTAGAAACGTTATATAAAATATCAAAATTATATGAAATTGAAGGCATCAGGGCTCAGTGGGACATTGTCTGAATATGCATACGGGTTCAATCCAAACACTTGTAATTACTCCAGTGTAGTATATTTCCTATTTCCCTTTGGTAGATTAATGTTATATTTAATTAAATTTCAAAACGGAAAATGAAGAATGGAGTATCTACGAAAATATATTACGTTATATATTTTATGTGTGCCTAAAGCTGAGAAAAATTACATATGAAGTTAATATAAAAAATCGATATTAAAAAACCTACACACATGTACATATGTATCCATTATTAATGTTTTCAAGCGAATTCGCTTCTAATTTAAAAAGGATTATTAAATTTTCGCCGAACATCCAAATATGTACAGTATATTATAACATTTTTGTGTAATCTCGCTCGATGAATTCGTTATTAAATTATGTTATAATAAAGTATATTAACAACTTTAACGCTATCATAACTCAGTGGACTGCATTTGATTGTACAGTCAATAGTAAGTGAATTCGATTCTCAACTTGACTCTCTTTATTAGACTCTCAACTTTAGAAGTCGTATTCATTGTGTAGCTTAGTCACACAGCGTGCTACTGTAACCGGGGAGATGAATTAATTTTCAATTCCTCTTTGTGCTGATAAACAAAGTCAAGGCAAGGCGGTCAGTTCCACTACTCAACACACATTGTCTCGAGAATTGAGCGGTGCGTGGGGAACATGTTGTAAAATTAAGTTCTCTTGGCAATATGCTGGAAATGCGGGATACAGCGTAAAAATAAAAATAAATAACATTTAAAAAATCAGCTTCACGTTGTATCGTGTTTACAACAGCCTACTGAAGAAACCTAGTGTTAAGACACTCCGTTTCCTACTTTCCAGTAACAATTTAATTAAAAAATTCCCAAGTGGAAATCGAACCCGCAACTGTCGAATTACAGTCACACTCTTGTGCCCCTGTGCCACGAGGGTCTCAAGGTATAGAATATAAGAACAAAGTTTATTTAGCTTTCACACTCCATAAATGCCTAACAGATTGTAAATGTGTGTTGCTTTATAAAGGCTTTACCAGGTCTTATCATCAACACATTATCAGTGTACGACCGCGGGGGGACGCTCCTGGAATACAAATGAAGACAGCGTGTGAAAATTTAGATAGAAGTTAGTGGCTCATTATCAATGCTAATGCCTGATGTCTACGTTGTGTTATCTTGTGGGAGAAAATCATAGAATTGTGAATCTTTTGATTGTGTGTATTGTGTTTAAATAACATTATTTTGTCGTGCTTTACATAATATTATATCGTTTGGGTATAATCTAAGGTATCAGATTTTTACAGCTTCACGCTGTATCTCGCGCACAGCAGGGTAGGCAGAGGGAATCTAGTGTTAAAACACTCCGATCCCTGCTTTCTGCCGAATTCTGAAGGCGTTGCGTGTTGAGTGGCAGAACTCAATGCCGCGCTTTGACTCGACATCAGAGCGAAGAAATGGAAATATAAACGTAAATAAATATTTTATCTCCTCGAGTGGGGATCGAACCCCAGTGGCGTAGCTAGGGGGGTGCGAGCGGGGCGGTCGCACCGGGCATCAAAAGGAAAAGGTCATCAAAGTCGACGATTAGTGTGTTTTTTCTTTGTTTTTTAGACCTTATACCATTTTAAAGGGCATCAAGTCCTCTAAGCCGCACCGGGCATCAAAAGGAAAGGGGCATCAAAGTCGACGATCACTTTGTTTTTTTAGAACTCAACGCGTACGATCACGTTTTTTTTTTAGAACTCATCATTAGAAAAGAGGGATCAAAGTTTGACGACGACGATAACTTTGTTTTTTTTTTTAGAAGTCATCGTCGATGATAACCTTTTTTTTTTAGAATTCATCAACAGGAAAGGGGCATCAAGTCCCCTAAGCCGCACCGGGCAGCAAATACCCTAGCTACGCCACTGTCGAACCCACAACTGTCGCGTTACAGTCACACCCTTGTGCGCCACGACGGCCTCAAATTTTACCTATCCCATTTTTACCAACGCTAAGAAAAATATTAAAATCAAACTACTGAGCAAGCACCTATAATTGAAATCAATATAAAAACCTAAAGCTGTACAAACATCATTTAAAAGAATAAAAATGAACAAAAGTGTAGTTATTATAATTGCGGACGCTAAGAGCAGTCTCGTGTTCATTAAACGCTGGAGTGCCTCAAGGCTCCCTAATGGGGCCGCTACTTCTCTCTTGTTATCTCATACGTCGCCTTTGTTAGGACTGTAGTAGTCGCCACGTTCGTCCTCTCACCTGAAGCTATCGTTAGCTGTGCATTGTTTACGTACAGTGCCACTGAGGCGAGACTAAACTTTACAGTTTCACGAACTGATACAATCACCTCTGTAGATATTATACTTGTTTGTTTCTTGTCTTAATCGTGTTTTGTTTTTGATACTCCGTTTTATGAGTTCGTGTTTTATACAAGTCAACGTTTTATTGTCATAATAAAGTAAGAAGTATGTAAATCTAAGCTAGACAAGTTTTTATTATATTTATAGCAAAGACGTTTGATATGGTTGTCTTGTTAAATGTCGTATTTATAGAATAATTTCGTAGCATGGTTTATAATTTCAGATCGTTCTCTCTAAGTTAAGGCATGTTTGCGTTGTTGTTAGCACCCGCATATAGCAGAGGTAAACAGAAGGAACCTAGAGTTAAGACACTCTATTTCCCCAATTTTTGTATGTCAAGTAGATATCATACATGAAAGTTAAGTAATTGATGATTATTTACTAAGCCACCAATCAATACGCAATACCTCCAGAATTCGACGGAAAGTGCGTGGCGGAGTGTCTTAACACTAGGTTTCTTTTCCTATCTTGTTACATGCAAGATACAGCGTGAGACGGATGATTATGTAAATTATTCCAAAATATTAAACAACATAACATTAAAAATAGCACACCATATAATAAACTACTTTTAGCCATATAGGAAAAAAAACATAATATTTAACATAAGCCTGAACATGAAATTTGGAATAAATCACAGGCCGCCGATTCCATTTCACACGTCCATCCTTTCCGTTTCATTGACTGCTCCCAAAAGCTTTATTTCCATTTTGATATTTCGGTCAAAAGCTGCCTCTGTTGAAATGGTCGTTTGGACGTTTAAATATTGCTATCTCTTTAATGACATGCATCTTCATACATTTCTTTCTCTGCATGGATTAGAGAGAGTGACACAACACCACCCCTTGGCGGTTGATTGATATAATAAATATTGGATCGTCCCAAGAACTGATGTGGCATGCGTCTGTCAATTAACTGAAATGCCACTTCAGTGTAAAAAATATTTCAAATTAAAATACATTCCTTTTCAATTAACTAAAATATTTTTTCTATAATATTTTAAATATAAAAAAATATATATTAAACTACGTAAATCCATACATATTTTTTTTAAATATTTCATAGTTTATAATACGCTAGTTTCTAACTCAGTAGTTCCCAACCGTTTAAATCACGCTCGAGATGTGTGTCAATCGATATAAATGAATCAACCGCACCGGCGATACGGTACAAGCTAAATATTTCTGTAACCTATAATATATTTATGTTTTATTTTTTTATCAGCTTCACGCCATATTCCGCATATAATAGGGTAGCTAGAGGGAACCTCGTGTTAAGACACTCTGTTTCCCACCTTCCGCCGAATGTTCTCAACGCCGGGCTCTACATTGGTGCCAGAGCAAGAAATATTTAAAAAATTATAACCAAATCTTTCGAGTGGGGATTGAACCCACAACTATCGCGTTACAGATACACCAATGCGCCACGACGACCTCAAAAAAATATTTTATAAAAACAATACAATTATTTTTTAACGCTTTCACGCTTTGTAACGTACGTTTTGGACGTAGCTCGATAGGAACGTACGGATTGAATGGTGAAAGTAGCTTAGAGATTATGTTATTTTTTTTAATAAATATTTCTAAATTGTAAACATTATAGGCATCATTGAATTCGAACCTGCAATAGTCATTTTTAATCTGTCATCGTTAAACTGTGTTATTATGTATTTTTTGTAAGTTTAATATCAATATAAAATCTGTATTTATATTTGTTTTGTAAATTTGTGCATTTACTGATTTTACAATTCAAAACTATGTATTTGAATGTGACAAATATGCTAATAGACTAACAACGCTATGGACAATTACCATACATTCATTACTCCGTATATTGTTACATTATATTAACATTTCAGTGAAACCATGAGTCACAGACAAGTTGTGGTTTGATTCCCACTCGGGGAAATGAATCTCTGGTGTCAACTAGCGATGGAAGATGGGGAACTGAAATGTCTTAATAGGAACGGAGTGCTTTACACTAGGTCCCCAGATTTTCTCTGCCTACCCTGTTATATTCGGGATACAGCATGAAGCTAAAAAAATGAATACCTAATTGTTATTTTGACATGTAGTACATAATTGTAATGAGATATTGTTAGAGTTCGATAATATTTGAGTGTGATGATTTATTTAGGCTTGATAACGTATTTCCACGTGCGCAAACATTTTGTTCTTTTTGCTCTACTTATTTCTCGGGAACTAAAATATAGGTTTCTTTTCTATTTAATGTAGTAGGTAGCTATATTTAAACTCTAGACATGATATAGATATACCGAATTATAAAACGCTTTGTCTTTTTATTTAAACGCTTCAACAGAATTTACTGTGATATTTCACTTTAAAGTATAATCCATTTATAATTTAACAAGGCTCTGCTTTGTATGAAAATATTTTAACTTTATCTGCTTAAATTTTAATTAAACTTTTGCTTTACGCAATGATATTAAGCTCGACCAAATAAGTTCCATAATTAATTTATTTAGCCTAACAATACTATAAATAATTAGCTTTTTAAGGTGTCCGAGATGACTTCGACTTTGAATCGGAATTCTGGAGGCATTGCATGTTGAATGGCGAAACTCATCCTCGCGCATTGCCTCGTTACCAAAGCAAGGAAATCAAAATATTTAATATTTAATTTCCTCGAGTGGGAATCGAATATACAATCCTACATCCTTACGCTATGATAGCCTCTTACGAATTACTATATTTTTTTATCAGCTTTACGCTGTATCCTACAGACAATAGGGTAGGTAGAGGGAATCTAGTGTGAAGACACTCCGTTCCCCACTTTCCAGCGACTTCTGGAGGCATTGGGTGTTGTATGGCGGAACTCAACGCTGCGCTTTGCCTCAAAACTAGAGCGAAGAAATAAAAAAAAAAAAAATTAAAATAATTATTTCAATTCCGCGAGTGGGGATCGATGCTCCCACAACTAGTCGCGTGTACAGTCGCATTCTGTGCTCCAGCGCCACGACTGGTTTAACTGATGGAAATGCTATATTTATTTAAAAAAAATTGAGCTTTTGTCACTCAGACAATGCTGCCACTGTAGGTATTATTGGGTTCAAAAATATAATAGAAGAAGGGCAATATTTAATTAATTACTTTATTTTTTTAGTTTTATAAGTTTAGAAACAAGTGGGTATTGAAACTTAACACCGCTTTTTTCATGTAGTGTACTATTAGGGAAAAGACAATTTTGATATATTTTTAAAATATCAAAAACGTTCTTGAAGTGGAAACTTGATTCACAACTATCGTTCAAGTACTTTATTTAATAACCAAGAACAGGAAAAGGGGCACAAACTGCAACTAAAGTAAATTTAAAAAAAAATCAGTAGATAGGTAGAGGGAACCTAGTGTTATGACACTCGTTCGTAAATTACCTTTGAATATAATAAAAATACATCGTACAATTTGTCGAGAAGGACGCCTTTTTTTTTCAATTTAGTATGCTATTACCGAAAAGTGAAGCCTTAGAAAATAAAAGCACGCGTACACTGAGTGGCTGATGTCAATAATTTATTATTTTCGTTTCCTTCAGCGGCGCCATTAGCGCGTTAAGTGCTCGCTCCTGAGTTGTGTCGTTGAAGACGTTCGCGGGACAACAATGCATTCCTAATTTAATGATTATTCTAAATTTGTTTTGTGTCAGTATTGTTTTGGATTATTTTTTGTTCGCCTTTTTATGTTTTTAATGATTTTAATTTTTGATGTATATATGTATTATGGAATTTAAAATGAAAAAAATATAGATATCGTATATCGGTAGTGGCTAGCTGAAATAATAATGCCGCTTATAATAATGACAACCGATTACTTTAGCTCTTACGCGTGGATAAAATTAAATATGTATGGTGTGTGTGTTATTAAAATATACTACCAATTATATATAATTAAAATAAATAATTCGACACAGTTATTAAATAATGTGAAATTCCGATTCAACTACGACTAATTAAGACCAGTTACGTCCATCATTAAAAAAGCAATAATAGTAGCTGCACCTTTTGCTCCGTATTGCAGGATAAGCTAAGCTAGTATTAGGAGTCCTAGTGATAAGACACTCCGTTACACACATATATTGTGTGTTGAGTGTCCGCTATCCACCTGCACTGTCATAGAGCCTCTACTAACATCACAACCATCATCACATTTATCAATAAACATTATTTTCTTTCCACAAGAAAGTAAATTGGAAAATAATTCAAAATCAATACATGTCGATGGCGAGTGATCGTAACGACGGGCTGTTAAAGGCAACGGAGGTTGTGTTTTAGTTGGAAGTACCGACTGCTACAATACAAGTGGACTTAGATACATTTGAGAACAGAAACGAGGCCGATTTCATTTTTCAAATATGTTATTTAACGTAGCGTGTGGTGCTCCCTTCTTTCTGGCTACCCCTTTAGAGGTAAAGCGTGACATTAAAAAAATATATATTATCTAAAAGCAGTCAAATAAGAATCTGACTCATCCACTGAGGGTGCTTTATCAATTTCACGATTGTAGGTCAACTGAAGTATAATTTATCTCAATTGACAAACTTAAATTTGTGGGTGTATGCCTCGCCTCGCAAGTTTATACAAAATGTAGCAATATGCAGCAAATACAGCGATTCATAAATGTTCGTATCTTTGGATTGTATTGTTTTAGAATGTTATTTTTTTTCTGTTTTAAAATATTTTATATTAATTTCCGTTGTTGGCTCCATTTCTTTTTAAGATAAATGATCTTGACAGACGGACAACAACCTGATCCTATAAAGGTTCAATTTTTTACTAGTAGATAAGGAATCATAAAAAACATATCCTTTAAAAAAATGTGAACGTGAGAACTATCCGCAAATTTGTTTGCGTGAACTATAATTGCCATTGAAATATTTAATATTTTCCTTTCTCTCGCTGTAATAATGAGGCAGAGCGCGGGGTTGAGTTCCGTCACTCAATACGCAATGCCTCAAGAATTGTGTGGAAGAGTGGGGAACAGAGTGTCTTAATTCTAGGTTCGTTTCAGCGACCTATGCAGCATAGTTTCTGCTGTGCGTAGTCTACCAGTTACTCAACTATCAGTAACTAAACTACTATGGATATTCAAGATACAGCGTGAAGCTAAAACATATAAGCCTTCAACGCCATTTTAAATGTACGATGTCAATAGTGCTATTATCGCTTTTTGTCCCTCTACACAGATAGCGGCGGGTAATTGGAGATCCCTTGCTTGGTTTAGGAGGGATGAAATTCTATTACTCGCGCCATTAGGTTGTACGAATACGCCTACAGAACCTTTAGGCTTAGTGGCGAAATGGAAATACAGTGGATTTGATGATATATAAAGCGGGGTGGGCAGAGGAAATGTAGTTTTAAAACAACGAAATATTACGTGTTGCGCAGCAAAATTCAATGCCGTGCTTCGTGCTTCAAAAAAATATAATCTAAAAATATAATAAAAACTATCTCTGATGGGGGATGATTGGCCGCGACCGTGGTGATAGTACAAAAGATTATAGTGCCTTATCCTTTAAGAAAATAAACTGGATAATTACCCAACCCGGGATTCAAACTCACGATCGTTGCATTATGTATGCTATTATTTAACACAATACGACGGTAGCATCAATATGTATTTTAGATGTTTCCAATCATTAAACAGCACCGGAAGGACCGCCCCGTGGTCACTCACGTGACAAAATATTTCAGTTGAATGCGTCGACCGTGGAAATGAGATTACGTTTAAAAAAAAGTATTTTGTATCGTTGTTCGTGTAGAGTGGGGGCTCTACGTTTTACTTTTTAGGGTTCTTCACCTCAAACTCAAAGTAAACAAGGTCGAAGGTCGTTTATTTCGAGACCAAATGGATGTATCAAGCTAAAATTATTATCAAATATTCAGATCAATGTTCTCTTGAAACCCAGAAAAAAATATAGCTTCCAAGTAAATACAAATAAAAGATAGGATCATTTATGCATTAATTCTGCTGCATTTTGTATGAAATTCACCGCGTAATCAAAACCTATAGGGTACTTTCCGTGTTAGTGGACCTACACCTATGAAATTTGGTACTAAATAAGAATTTACAATATTATTGAAGAAAAAAAACCAAAAATTGAACATTTATGTATTAAATAGAATAAATTCATTACAAACGTAATATCGTTTATTTCATAGAAAATTTGTGCACATGCAAACTTAAGTTTGTCAACTTTTATAAGTTTTACTTTCCTACTACCATGAAATTGGTGCGGAACCCTGGGTTGGCGAGTCATTCACGCTGTATCCCATATATATCAGGAGAGGCTCAGGGAACCTTGAGTTAGGATATAGCGTTTGATAATTATAGAGATATAGTGGGTATGGTGGCGGAACTCAACGTTTCGTATTGTAAGTAGAAATTTGCAACAGCAAGACTTTTTGCCTGAGTAGAGATTAAATCTATATCTGGTGGCTGGTCTCAATCATTCATAATATTTATTTGGTCTTTTACTTTACATAATCCGCAACGTGTCAAAAGTAAGTAAATATTATCACTAAAATAAAAAAAATATCAACTTATTTTTCTCTTAGGCAATATCTTTATAAAATAAAACTATAATGAAGAACACATCGATTTTTTCCCATTAAAGAGTTACATTTTTAAAACCTTTTTACAGTGGAAAATAAAAACCTCATTTTACATAATATCTTTCAATTACGCCGCCACATGCGAGTCCGAGTATATACTACTTCCTTGTGTAAAGGCTTATTTGCTTCATTACGGAGATGCCGGAAGCAGAATAATTTATGAGTAGATGCAATTGCGGCAGGTAATGGACGTTTCCGGAAGCTACGAGCACATGTAATTTATAGTAGTTTTCAATAATCCACCTCGTCTGTTTACTTATGATGAATGTATGCAAATCTTTACCATTGTATTTATACTGCTTTATGTTATAAGCTATATGTTTTCTTTTATAATCTGCTATAAAGCAGCGCTAGCAGATAGAACCTAGTCTTAACTCTTGTCTTGAAACTCCGTTCCTTACGCACCGCCCAATTATAGACACAACGCGTGTTTCGGTCGCTCAGACCGAACTCAACGTTTTGCTTTGTCTTGTTGCTAGAACGAAGTTGGAATTGATCCCATAACCATCGCATCGCCCGTCAGACATTGTGTTGCTGCGCCACGACGGCCTTTTAATTATAGTTCTGGTATATGGTCGATAACAAAGTGTAAGCTGCTTCAAAATATCACATTTTATGTTGAAAAATCACTTGTCTTTTAGTATAAGTAAATTACAATTAAAAAATTATAATAAAGAGGCTTGTAACTCAACTTCAGCCCGTAATATGTACTAAGTATTCTAGGACTTGATAGTAAAGCTGAAATGATTCTACAACCCAAATTAAAGTAGCAAAAATAATATATAGTATTACTTTATAAATTAATTATATATTATATTTCCACGTAATTTTCGAGATATACAAAATAAAAAAAAACTTCTAAGCGCGCATCAAACCTATGATCATTGCGTTTACAGTCAAGTGCTGTCCCATTGCGCCATGATAGCCTCAATCAAATCAATATAATTAATTCGAACCCACAGTCGTCGACAAAACTCTGACAGTTCTGAAATGCGCTACAATAGCGTCTAAAATCAAATTACCCAACCAATGCAAACTCGAAACGCTTCCAAGATAACTTAACGTTGAACTTCACTAAGTCTTAATACAATGTGTACATGAATATCATCACGTGGAAACACAACGCTAACTAAGTTTTGTACTAATACTAGGGAGTTGGTTAACTTAGTGCTTACATTATATAGATCATTAATACATTATTAATAGACAATAAAATGGGGAACGAACCAACAAAGCTGCATTGACTTAGAATCGACAAATAAAGAAAAAAATGTGTGAAAATCGGATTTAAAAATACGGGAGTTTTTTAGTATTCTCATACATTTCGTAAGTCACATTTCCATTGTAAGCTCAAACTTTACTGCCATATTGAGCGTCAAGCGAGAGGAAGCTTGAATTTTGTTGCATTATTCTATTTCTGGTGCGAGCGAGTCTTTGAGCTCATTGCAATGTTGTTACGAGTACAACGTAGTAAAGTGTAGAGAGAATGCTTTATGTCTTTTAAATATAGATCGATGATGACCTATTATTTTTAGATATCATAAATTAAGCTAGATTTAAGGTCTTCGTGGTCTTAAGGCATCGCGTGTTGAGTGATGGAACTTAACGCCTTGCTTTCCGTTGTTACTAGAGCTAAGAAATGAAAATAATTCATTGCCCCGGAGTTGGATTAGAACTAACTACCATCGTATTATCAGTCAGATGCTGCGATGTTGTCATTTATCATGATTATCTCATGATTTTAGGTTTAGTCTTATAATTAAAATGGTAAAAATAAAAAGTTAACTTCCTATGCCTAACTCACTGCATGTCGTATAAAAATCAATAAAAGTAACCATTTCAAGAAGCTCACAGCAACGAAATTATTCATGTATGTACGTATTGATTTTACCATTGCTTTTTACACGTATTAACGTTTTATATAACTTATTCGTACATAGTATAACATCATGTAAATATACCTGTCGTTTTGTATCGGCAAGTTTACGCAGTTCAATATAAATAACACGACTTATTTGTAAATGTCTTCGAAGCGCATTTCTTACATAACATGTATCTCAGGTAGAATTTTCGTATAAAAATAAAATATTTACTTACATAAATTCCTAAAAAAGAAATTATTTTTTTATAAAAGATTAGATTTCATTCTAAAATTAAATTAGGTTAGGTTAATCTTGATTTCGTCGCTCTATAAATAGGCAAAATGCGGAGTTGAGTTCCCCCACTCAATACGTGTAAAGTGGGGAAAGGAATTGGTAAGGGAGTGTCTTAACACTAGGTCCCCAGGTTTCCTCTGCTCAATCATAATCCCTTCTCTGAAGGAGATTGAATTAAAAACCATTGCATTTCCAGTCAGATGCCCCAATGGGCTCCGACAATCTTAATGGACTTCTATTTTTCAACAATACTACAAAATCCTAACTTCTAAGCAAACAATATACGAATCCTCTCAGCATCACGTCAACAGCAGTTACGCAACAAATTCTATTCAACAAAAACATCTGCGAATCTAAACGATAGAATTAGTCAAATGCTGGCCGAGGATCATCTTGAACAAAGCACGGCCAGGGCTATTTATACTCGTAGGTACTATCTAATCCTGCATTTTAATTGGGCACGTTTAGCCACAAATGGTTTCTCTACGCAAGTTATAATAAACGGTATCTAGAGATCTAAATTATATTTACTGAAAGGTGTAAATTAAGATGCCACCTAGTGCCCCAACTCTGGGGCAAGTTATGGCACAACTTCCATATTATTTAGGAGAATATTGAAATGCTATTTGTGTGACTGTTATTGACAATTGAATCGATTATTTACTAACAATGACGTCATTGTCTTTTTTCTTTGTATAAAAATATAATAAGTTTGAATAAGTGCAAATCCGTTATTGTTGCACCAAATGAGTAACATGAGAAATAAATGATAATTGTCTGGTACCTGTATCTTTTATATAGCTTCAACTGTGGAACCAAACTATTCCGAATTCCTCGGTCTGAAAAAAATCGGAACATTGCGTTTGAGTGGCGTAGCTTAACGGCGATATATGTCTAATCACAGCGGGTAGTTCTTTTTTATCAGCTTAGGCACTAGCACTGTATCCAGCACACAACAGGGTAGGCAGAGGGAACTTAGTGTTAAGGCATTCCGTTTTCCACTTTTCGGCGAATTCCGGAGGCATTGCGTGTTAAATGACGGAATTCAACGCCGCGCTTTGCCTCGACATCAGAGCGAAGAAATGGAAATATAAATTTAAATAAATGTTTCATTTCCTCGAGTGGGATCAACATCACAACCAATCGTGGTTACAGTAACACTTTGTGTGGGTAGCCTGTACTTATGTTTCTAATATAATATTGAATTTTTCGTATTAAAAATTATCATATCTATGTTCAAATGTTGAACGAGTATTATTACTTAATTATAATTACGTACGTCTCTGTTATATCCGCACACTAATTAAATAATATTTTTTCCGTAAACTTCAATCTCCTCTCCCGCGGGAAGTCTACTTTGTTGTGAGACGTAATTTATTCTCCAAACTAATTTGAACACTAATTATAATAATCAATCGTTTGTGATTTATTTTCCCACGTTACTATGCTAATGAGAATAAAAAAAAACTCAATGGCCAACATATTTTTTAACATTTTCAAAGTGTTATTTTTTCCAACTAGGAAGGAAAAATCATTTTTTGTCCGTTAGAGACTCTTAGAAAGCGGACAAGAGGCGTCGGTTCGAATCTTAAAAATATACAAATGCACAAAAAATCGAATATAATTGTGTTCACTGTCATTTTAATTGTTTTTTCTTGGTGTTTCTTTTTTTTAATTTAGATGTATTTATGTATATGTATAATACTTCTTTATTTAATTTATTAAATGCTTTCAAAGACACTAAATAAAGATAACAATCTAAAACCTGTACATTATTAATATGCAACAGCACGTACAGACATACACACTTACGTTACGCGTCAATACAAACTTTTATTGAATATTGTATCAATTTGCGTATAATCATACAGTTCGTGGAATATTATTCCACCATTTAGCTTTAAACAAAACGGAATATAAATATAACTCTCATTAAACGTTCACGGTCCATAATTCAGCGTTGATTCGATATTCCGCACTGATCGCGGGTGTCGTACCTACTCGCACTAAACGAGACTCTTTTGTTTGCAAATTGTTGTTCACTCAACGCCTGTACTCTGTTACAGTAATTGGTATTTTTTATATTTTTCTCTTCATAATAACGTGGAGGGTGTAGGAAGTATATTATAAGTTTTATATTAAAATAAGGAAATGTTGTAATAAGTCTCCTATAATCTTGTGGTAAAGATAAAGTGCAGCGTTGTATTCCACCGCTGACGCAATGTCTCGAAAATTAGACGCTGCATTAGCAACCGAGTGTATTGGTTGTACTTATATGTGGGAGACAGCGTGATGGTATATGTAAAAAACTATACTGTTTATTGATTGGCAGATCTCAACTAAAACTAAACTAATACTAAAAAAACACTAACAAACTAAATAAAAATAAATCATTATTAGTTATTTTCTGAATGTAGAAATAATTTTATTGGCACAATTAAAACGAAACTTTTGTATTTACAAAAAAATCATTTTAAAAATCTACACATTGTTAAATTTAATCATTTTTGCAGGATATAGATATTCATTAAAAGATTGGAAATTTCATGTTGCATTTTATACATATTTTTAGGACAAAAATAAAAATTTATTGTAAATTTTTTTACTATGCATGAATTTATTTAATAGCTATAATAGTTTTTTGTACACTTTGTAGGTTTCCGCAGCAACGTTATCATAATTTCTGTCAAAGTTAAAACTCATGAATAGCAAAGAGTGCTTGCAGTCGGCATGTCATAGCTTCAATTACTGTATTACTTTGTATTTTAATAAAAAAATAAATGAAAACATAAACTGAATATATGGATATTTAAATTTAGAAAAATCAAAGGCACTAATTACTCTGTACTTACTAATTTAACCGTCGCGGACTATTAAACTTTTACCGTAATTATCATTTTTCTTTTTAAATTCTACACTGTATCCCGCATATAATAGAGTACTTGGGAAACTAGTGTTAAGTTACATCCGTTCCTCATTTTCTGCTGAAATCTTCACTGCGTGTTGAGTGGCGACACCTAGCGTCGCGCTTTGCCACCTTACGAGAACACGGATATATAATATATAATGAAATTTAATCTTATTAATTAATCATAATAATCATTCATATATTATACAGTTATTATTTGAATAAGACAGTTTGTCGCCACACCGCCGCGCGCCGCCGTACAGACAGACGTATTCTAATGTTATTACATATTCCATCAACATAACATTACACGTACGCATCCTACATATTATTTATATGTAAATATTATAACGTCGAGGAAATGTGGCTAAGTAGCTTTTTGTTTCGCATCTCTCTAATGCGGCCTTTGATCTACTTACGAGGGAGTGTGTCGATATGCGCGTATCTACACCGCGTCAACTTAGCGATGATTGATTTGATACACTTAAGAATGGTAGGTATAGCGAAATTCTTATAATATTATATTTTTGGTTAATAAAGAAAATCAGTATAACGTTTTAATTATTATAAGATAGAAGTTTTAGGAAATTTATTGAAAAGGGAACGGAGTTTTAACACTAGGCACCCTCTCCCTACCCGGCTATATGCGGAGTACGGCGTGAAGCAATGAAAAATACTAAAAATCTGGAAAATCCTACATGTTAAGATAGATGTTAAGCTACATTAGTCCTGACAGCTTGACACTACTCCTTATGACTCATATCATTGTTTATGTTCATGTTTAGACATTTCTGATAAAAACGAAAAAGTTAAGGATTTATACCTGCGTAAATTTATACAAACAATACGACCTCAGAAATATACAAACATGATAAACAATCTTATCTCCTATAGTGACGTATAGTATGTTACCACAGCAAACATGCGAAATAATTAATTTCCTCCAGTGGGAAATGACCCCACGACCGTCGCGTTTACAGTCAAGTGGCCACTACGCCACAATACCCTTAAGCTTTTAACCATTCAATATAATTGATTTACGTGAATGACTTGCCAAAGTCGATTTTACTCAAGTTATCTATATGGCTAAGAGAGGCGTAAGATTTGGAGAGGTCTAAGCCGATTACATTGTATAAGTGAATTCATTGAAACTATTAAGAGCATATACATATTATACGGTCAACCGCTTCTACTAGCGTCTAAACAATGATCTTGATGTGGATCATACTTTGTTTATGTATAAAACAATAGTACAGTAAATAATACTTCGAAGGCATTTAAAATTTAAAATTTATTCTTACTTTTAATATTTTAAAAAATAGTATTCTCTATTGCCAAACGATAATTCTTAGTAATTTTCTTTGGGTAGCTTAACTTCTTTAAAAATCTTCTTATACAGACACTTATTTTATTGAGTAAATATGTAGATTAACTATGATTTTAATATTGAAGAACTCTTCAAAAGAATAAATTAAATAAAAAATTGTATCCAACAAGCTTACCCCTCTCCGTATTAAATTTGAAAATATACTGAAAACGAAATTATCTTTTAAACTAAAATAGCATGTGCGAGTTAAATTCTTCATTCTTGAAAAGTCGTATATAAAGCTCATCAAATTGGCAACACGGATATACTCATAAAAATCAAGTAATTTTGAGCTTTTAGGTGCTTTTAACGTTCACTAAGCGTGTATCTGATAACGAGGTATTGAAAATTCAGCAATACTATAACTCGCAATATATATCTTCATTATATAAAGATGAAATGAGTTTATAGATTCATTTCTTTAATAGTTTGAAAGTTAAGACCGTAAGAACAAGTATTCAAATAAATTTTAATTTCTTCGCTCTGATTACGAAGCTAAGCGTAGCGTTGAGTTCCGCCTCACTCGTTACCTCAAGAATTTAGCAGAAAGTGGAAAAATATCTGAATAGAAAACTGAGTGTCTTAACACTAGGTAACCTCATTGTCTCCTTCGAGTACCCTGTTATACGCAGGATGCATTGTGAAGCTAAAAAAGCTTTAAGCTTTAACGACTACATATAATAATCCTAGTTCTTAGTATGTGAGGTACCAAATTTATTACCCGTAAAGTAATATTATTAATAAAATGAAGTATCATCCACAGCGCTGCACTGCTACCCTCGCTCCAGCGAATATAACATATTTCGGCATTTCCTCCGACACACGCTAGTTTCCTCAGAATGTTCCTTTCGGCATGAGACAAGATAAATACGAATATAAGATTTTAGGAGGAAAACTTTTAGCTACATATTAACAAATCAACTTGCATATAGGATACTGAGGTATTTTTAATTATTTCATTTTTTTTACTATTAATTATTAAAAGTGTTCTATGAAACATTTTAACTCCGAAATAACTCTAACACTCTAAACGCAGTGTTATCCTAATTATTAATGAGTTTTAATATAATTCAAAATCTCTCTTAACAAATAGAACAGCCAATTTAAAGAGAATTTTCAAATATGTCTATTTACCTATCTACCTAATCACTCTGCATACATTTTTCGCCTCGTCCACTGTCAACCTCTTCATACGTGCCCTGGGGGGTTCTCGTGGTTTTTACATGACCTTATTATATATTCTATACTCTATATATTATATTTTGAATACTGTGTTTTCGAAGGTCAACCGAGATCTCCCTCTACCTGTTTTACCGTTCACTTTTCCTTCATAAATATTTTGCCATTCTTTCATTCGTTTGACGTGCCCAAATACTATAATTACTATGTGAGGTTGAGAATCTGCACATATTACTTGCTTTTTACAAGACAGTGGAACTTACTGATAAGACATTCAGTTATTAATTATACATTTTTAAAGTGTTATTCCACAATTAAGAATAAATGTTTTCTAAAAAGACATTTAGTTTTTAATTTTATATTCAAATATTACAAATAGACTAAGGTCGTCTATAACTGTGAGCATGTACTACTTCTCATTACTGCAGATAGCGTTGAGTTAAATTTTAATTTGAAAAAACCAAAAAATCGCGAATAATAATATAATAATATTTTTCTCCTCCATTATCCTCACACCACGCTATAGTACGAAACAATATTGAAGTATTAATTCCTTCCCGATATGAGCGCGACTGTTTGCCAGCGCGGGTTTATTCGTCTGATATTGGTAGTCTTGGAGATTTATCGGCCTATCACCGAATTTGCTACCCAATTCCCCCGATCTATATTGAGCTCTTGAACAAACGCCGCGATGTGTTCCTTTATATACACTCTCCGAATGAGACTTTATATTGATTTGGTTTCAGTTTTTGTCTTTTTGATTTTTGTCTTTATTAAGTTCTCAATTGTTCTGAGGTAAGTTAAGAGCGATAATAATAGTAATAAGTCATTATAGTGAAAGGTAATTGAATTAATTTTATTTATTATATTAAGTTTCGTGCCTCAAAAGGAAGTAAACGAAATCAATAAAGGTGTTTTTGTGGGGTCGTCTATCAGTGATACATAAAAATTGTAAAGATTGAGATGTACGATAAGATAAGATAAAGCTTTTAATATAAACATTAAAAGCATCAATTTTCTAAATCCTTAGCTAAACAAATCCAAACAACTTTAACTTTTAACCTGAAAATAATAAAAGACTTACTTTAAAAGCTATAAAAAGCTGTATTCATAAAATTTTACATATGAATAACCCAAGCTCGTTCTTACACCGACGTCATTCCGTGGGGTAGCAGGTAGGGCGGGTCCTACCAGCTACGTCCCCTAACCATTAATAATTTAGGGTCGATTACACGGTACATTACGTGTTGTAGTTTCACACTTACCTCAGAATTATCTGTGCAAAATGTACAATGAGAATCTCGAGCACTACATCTGTGTATTAAAGACTAGAGCAACCCAAATGCAACATCGCCCGCTTATACTTCTTGTTATGTTGTTGCCAAATTATAGAAGAAGTTTACATAAAGCCTATGTATTATATTACTGTATTCTGTTTCCCCAAATGGAAATCGAACCCGTCGCGTCACGTGTACAGTCACACGTTGTGCCAGTGCACCTCGACGGCCTCTACTGCAACAGTACGACGACTTTAAGCTTAACTGATTAATATAAACTAACTATTTCCAGCTTCATTCAAGGCAGAAAGTAAGCGCAGCTTAAAAACCCATTAAGCACTTCATATAGCGGAGCAGTTCTTGAGTTACGTATTAAATGAAATAACTAATTTCTTGGGAAATGGAAAGCTTTTTATCATTAAAGATATATGTATATAAGCTTAGAGTTTAACTTCACACTCACTTTGTCATATATTATGAATTCTAATATTTATTTGTAGCCTATTGTAAACCATGTATCGCAAATTTGGAATTGTTTTTTCAATTCAATTTTTGTTATTAATTATATATTCATAAATTGAATAGAAAGATATATTTATGAACATAATATTTTCTAAATTCATGAACAGAATAAATAAAAAATTCAGTTTACATTAAACATTTGCTAAATTTAACAGGTTTTCAGTAAAATATGGACTCGTATCCCTTTTAACATGAAGCTCCATTATAAAATAATGAAAAACAACAAGTTTCATTAGAACTGTAATTTTAGGTCAGTAAAATTGAAATTTCCTGTCAGTTTGTGAATTTTTAACAGAAAGAACCATTTAGTTTGTGTTATTTCCAAACTTTCCCGCTCTCGTATATAAATTAGAGTCATCTTCTGTACGTTTAACTCTGAAACGAGCCCTGGAAAAATTTTCATCATAAATTTATATAACGACGCATACTTGTAGGGAAAATACGCGATAACATCACCGGCTCCTTTTTTGCATGACGTTGTGGACTGGAAAATGGATATTTTATATGAATATCGTGTATGGTAATGCGGGAGCTGCCTCACATTGCTATTACTTTATTTTATTAATAAAAGAGTTCACAGGCTTTTAGTGGGAGCAAGTGAAATATTAAACTGAACTAGTTGTTGTACGCCACTTTGTTTGCGTCAAATTAAAATAATAAATATTTCATTTCCCCGAATGTGAATCGAACCCACAACCGCCATTACAGTCACACACTTGTATCGCTGCGCCACGACTGGCCTCTAAGTTTGAGTGCACATGTCCAAAGCTAAATGTTATTTAGGGTCGACCATAACAGGTACAAGAAGATCCATTACGAGCTGCAGTCAGACACGACTCCGGCACCTGAGCGTGACCGCACACCTGAAATGTAGCGTCTAAGCTTTCTAACGCCAGTTCCACCTAAGTTTGTAGCAGTATAGAGTGAAGGAGAAGAAAATACTTTATGAAGTTAGAATACAACAGAAAAATAGTTATTTTACTCTTTATCATAAACTAGTAGCCACCTGAAGCCAGCCAAATCAGCCTTAAAGAACCTGGGGATGATCGGCAGAGCGACACAAAACAAATCATTGATCCTTCGTAGGGCCCAGCCTCGTCTTCTTCTGGAGAACTACTCATCTCTGGGTTGGTAAAAGAGGAATATTATGCATTTGAATTTGGAAAGCAAAGTAAAAAGAACCACACTTTGTGATAATTGAAATCAACACAATCATAACACCGCAGCAACATGTCTCGCCGCAAGTGTCCGTCATGTATCTGATGTGCCGCTAACCACAGAAAGGACACATTTTGTTACAACATCTACGTCGAAGTTTAAATTTTAGGAAATGCGATGGCCACTGGTCTAAGCTGGTTATAAACAAATAAAAACGGTATAGAGATGAATCTTCTTTTTCGTTACTGACTGATTGACAGACAACACAGCCAAAACTAGTGGACCTGGAAAGTTTAATTTTTATACGTAGGTTCTTTGTGGAATGTAGGGGAGTGAGGGTATTTAAAAAGCATCAGCAAGCCTCAGTACATGAATATTCGCATCACATCGTCTCAATATATCAATATTACCAATATCAGCGTTGTGCCCCGCGTAGTTCCGACTGTGGTCTCTCCGCCACTAAATAACATAATATTAAATAGATTTCAATATTCTACTTCCCAAGTCGATTGTATATTTTATTTACACATCTGCTCTAAATATGTTCTACAAGCACATTAATATATAGAAGGATTAATATAAATATTTGCTTCACGCTCTGTTTATTTTTCATTACGTATTAAATGCTGTACTGGTACAGTATCCACTCGTACAGCGCCGGCCTCGTTCTATCATGTTTTCTTTTGTTTCTTATGTGAATATATTATTTCTTCGAACATATTTTGTTTGTTTAGCAATGTTTGAGAAAATGTTATATTTTTATTTTATTTGTTGCTGTTCTGTGTCAATAGTAGAGATTTTCTTAACTTACAAATAATAATGTGGTACGATTTTCTACAGTGCTGTAGATAAAATATACTTGGTCAAGCCTTTACCTACAGATAAGCAGAGTAGGCAGAGGGAACCTGAGACCTGCTATTCTAATTAAGATAATTCCGTTCCCCACTTTCCGCTGAACTTTGGAGGCATTGCGTGTTGAGTAGCGGTACTCAACGCCGTGCTTTACCTTATTTTCGTAAGAGAGATGTATAAAATGCAAAACCAAATATCAAGTAACTCAACGAACTGTCTTTAACATGGTCAGAAAGTAGGAAAAATAGAGATTTCTTTTTTTACCTTGCAAACGATAAAAAACCTCATTCTGGATATAATGAAATCGAATGAAAAATAATATATTTCTTCTTACCAAAACAGTTAAGTACTTAAGT
>JAEBDU010000052.1:44541-106644 GCA_016802625.1 Heliconius numata | reverse complement strand
TGAAAAATAATATATTTCTTCTTACCAAAACAGTTAAGTACTTAAGTCGACGTACGTACATACACTTATGTATAAAAATCTCGTTCGCTTGAAGGCCCATATCAGCTCTAAGTGTGTATTGTAAAAGTAACTTAACGACGTTAGATATAAAATTCAAAATTGTACAATAACCTGTTGTGCCTTTGAAATAATTTATTGCTACATGTATGTGGAGTTTTTACGAGGCGATGTTAAACAACGCGTTTACTTTTTTAATTTAACAAGAGAAAATATGTTTCTTTATTATAACATTTTTTGTAATTCACTTAAGAGTTATTTTTTATCTACGAAGACACATTTGTCTCAAGGCAATTTTGACGGTTTCTTTTTAAATTCGCCTTGTACTATGTCGCATATTACTATATTATACTTAATAGACAACAAACACTTAATAGAAAAAACAATTTTTCCCAGTAAGTCAGGACACTCTATTCGTAACTTTTCACCGGTTTAAGACAAAATATTGAGTGGAACTCAACTTTCCGAAAAGGAAAAAAAATCCTCCGAGTGGGCATTGTATCAACAACGATCACGTTTACTATCAAACTCTGCCCCAATACCTTTGAAGTGAGACAATGGATGATCTTCACCTAATCCGCCGTGAGTCTAAAAACAATTAATGATCTTTACACATTTATTTTATGATCATTTCTATTATCTACATTATAAATCCATACATAATTTAAATAACTTGCTTAAAGTTTAGTAGAGTTACACTATTTTTTTAGCTTCACGTTTCCCTAAAGGAGTTGCTAAAGAGAATGGAGCACCAAACACTGCCCTTTGTATACTTATATAAATCACATTTAATAGAGTGCAAAAAATCCAATCCCAACTTTCACATTCCTAGTACTTGAGGTAATTTATAACAGATTTTCTTAGGACGACAAGTATTTTATTAAACACACTAAAAATATAGAGAATATTTTTACAGAAAAACTTTTTCACCCTTCGATCCTATAAACAAAAGAATTGAATTAAATTACACGGGCCTTCAAAGTTGCGGGAACTTGTATTTTTACATCTAGCCAGTTTGTTTTATCTAGTTAGCCGTAATGTTGTTATTTTGCGAGTTCCCCAAAGTTAATACTTTTCTAAAGATGAATCGATGATCTGAATATTTTTTTGCGTTCATAGTAACTTTGGTTAATGTAGAAAGGAAAACTTTATTTCTCTGATATTTGAAACTTAAATCTACTAAAGCTCCTTTAAAATATTATTCTCTAATAATATTACTAACATTTGATATCAGCTTGCGACTAGAAGTCAACTGGGTGTACGTTCGAATTCCACTTGGGGGAATTATAATCACATAAATTACTTATAAGTCTCCACTCTTGAAAAAATAAAGCAGCTTAGGGTAACCAATGAAGAACGGAATCACAGTTTACTCGTGCGTACCGCAGTCGTGAGGAAGACGTGAGATAAACACAAAACGATATTCTTTACAAGTTCCAAAGCTTCGATTGATTACCGGCCGACGCGCGACGCGCGACGCGTCAATAACTAAAGATTTATGGCGACACTTCATTCTGTGAACACTCACGTATAAAATACACCTGTGCGGGGACCGGAGTATCTTTACACACGGAACGACAAGCAATCGGATTTTGTGAGGTTAGCTTTATTAACCATAAACATTATTGTTTGAAAAAATAACATTAGCTATGTTTGACAGATTGTCGGTATTAAATAAACACCATTACCCAAAACATAGATTTTTCATAATACATAAAGGAACCAGAAAAAAGAAAAAAAAACACCAAGAAACTTAGTACGTCGATAACTTTTAAAGTACGCAACAGCTTCTAGTGCAGTTTACACCAAAATACAAAGTAATTGAAAGTTGAGGTGCATAAGACATGGATAATATAAATTAGAAAATAGAATAAAAATATAATCATACAAAAAATATTATCTATATCCAACATAATATGAGTCACTAAAAGATCTCGTAATCTCGGCTTAGTATAGAGTCACTTACAAACTGAGCAGGTGTAATTGGTGAGACACTTGAACTTGAAAATTGTATTAAAATGCCAATATCCAGTGAAATTGCGTAATTGTTACGTCTTTGTACTAATCTTGTGCTTATCTTCCACTTAATTAAGAGTTCAGCTTGGCTTTTGGAAATGTAACCGTTACATATTACTAGGAATCTAAAATTGGCTTTACCTGCTTAAACTTATTGCTGGAATATAGACAAATTATACAAAATCTTTGTATAAATTGTACCTTACATATTACTTTAGTTTTATTTAAATCTGCTTAGTAACTTTTGCGTGACCTTGGAACAGCTTAGTTCAGAATTAGTAGGGAGAATTTAATGTAAGAGAGTTGTGGCGCAGTGGCACAATATGTGACTGTAAACTTAACCATTTTCAGTTCGGTTCGGTTCTCTGGGGAATGAGTTATACATACATAAAGTTTACGATTTGACAAGGATACATTTCGTGACTTTATACGAAGACGAATTGACGGTTTTACCCAAATATACTTAATTTTATGGAATAGCAAAATAGTAAAACTATTTTGTAATTTTTTTGCCACATCCTGTATCTCACATATACTAGGGTAGATAGCCTATACTAGGCCCTACTAGCAACCTGGCGTTACTACAACTCAGTTTCCCACGCACCGCTTAATTTTCAAAATATTGTGTGTCTAGTTGAGTAACTCAACGTCACGCTTTGTTTGCTTATCAGAGAGAAGTAATAAAAATAATTCAATGAATTATAATTATTACCTCTATATATAGCAATTATCATCTCATCTATGACGCCTACAAAATTAAACAGACATCTAATTTCATAGAACGCTGCCATTTTCAAACACAATCGCCCAACAAATTTCCACAGGTTTAAACTTTATCCCGAGTTAGCTTGTAATTGGGAAGTTTTGTAAAGACGCGGAAACTTCTAAGAGTTTTCAATTTTCTAGCTATTTAAAATATTTCACGACTGGTCTTTACTGATGGTGTAAGATTTGTCAGATTTTTTTATTTATCTTCTTTGTACCATTTGTAACGCAATGTATGTACTTACTTCCATTATATATTGTAATATTTACACTAGTACTTCTAGCACTACTTCGTAGCACCAGAGGCAACTGTAGTGTAGAGGAACTCAACACCGCGTGTTGGCTACCAGAGTGCGGAAATGAAAATGTTCTAAATACAATCACTTCGCCGATTAGGGATTGAACCCTGCTACACGGTGTCTTGACGATCTCATTCTTAAAGTTTCGTGGTTAATAAGAGAAAAATGAATATTTCCATTATAAATATATTTTTTCAAGTTATTTCAGAATCCATTATCAATAGTAGTTTCCGTCTAGCATCTAAATATTTTAATCAAATACTAAGTTATACCTAACTCCCTCCCGTGGTGTTGTAGTTTTAAAATGTCTTATTCTGAAATAAAGAGAGAGGTAACTCTGATCGCGAGACTTAAGACTTCGATTGCTCGATCTATGTTAGGACACTTCGAACTAGTTATATAAAATCTAAGCCAATACTGAAAACAAATTTTATAATACAAACCATATCAATATTTTTCGTTTAGCTAAGTCGAGTTTGCCAAGTCATTAGTAACAATGCGAGGAAGCAGTACTGACAGTGTCCTCTCGACGGACTGTTCTTCAAACAGGCCAGTCCAGCTAACTAGAGCTCTGACTTTGCATTACAATTCTGTTTCCGGTGTAATTTAATATAGAAAAGAACGTCACGAGAGGTCACAGATACGATCAAATACTGGACACGACTTTTTCCTTTTACTTACTGTAATCTGGACAAAGCGTATTTTGAAGAGTCATCCTCGAGGAGGTACTTTGGAAGGCCGTTTATACCTTTATTTAGCAAAGTAGCTAAGTGGTCCTCTAGTTATATTTTCAAATCTTTAAATTCTTATCGCAAGTTTAATGATTTAAGATTTTTTTATAATAAGCAAAAAAATACCTGATACTATTAAACCGATTAGAAGACCACGCAATTTCTCGAAAATTGGCTGGAAAGAAAAGAACAGAGTTTTAACACTACGTCCTTGTCCTAGTATTTTCCTAATCTAATCGGATACATACGCTGTTGCGTTTCATCAGAAAACACGTGTTTTTACTAATTAAGAAAATCATAAAAAGAGGAACTCTATTCTAATTCTCTTTAATATAAATAAAAAAACTACAGCAGTAAAGGTTGTGACTGTAAACTCGGGTGTTATAGGTTCGGTTCTTACTCGAGGAAATTATTTTTATATCCTTGCTCTGGTAAGAACGAAAAGTGCGGCGTTGAGCTCCACCACATCAACACGCAATGTCTCGTAAATTAAGGGAAACTTAGGGAGATAAATAGTAGGGAAACTAGCGCTAGGTATATATACCCTCTCTTTACCTTGCTATATTAGTCGAAAAAAAGAAAAATATTTCAACAAAATCAAAGCGAAAACAACAAAAACAGTCACAAAAAAATATTTACTTTGATACAAAATAATAATGAATCATTTATTTAACATTTAAAGGCAAACCTCGAGTAAGTACAATATTTTTGTATTAATTCCAGCGACTCGCAGTAATAACTCAGGTCTACGTACGCCCCGCACACCCGCACCCCGTCCTCTCAGGAACAATTAACGCAAGCCATCTGTTCCCGACGTAGAGCCTTTGAGTCTGATTTCGTGATTAAATGTCCTCGAAGATACCCTTTAATTACAATTATTTGATAATTTATGATTTACCAAACGTCTCTACTGTCGAGACGTTGAGGAATGTATTACATTTGTATGGGCATAGTTACAGTCAAATATGGATTCAGTCGATAACTATACCTTCTATATTATTACACTAATTGCTTTCCTTCATACTCTTTCTTAACTCAAAAATATAATTTGTGCGTTATTAATTTCTCGTCTATCTAAAACTTCTATATTTTGTCGTGAATATCATGGTGATCTAGAGTTACCTACTACAATGACATTACCTTCCCAACTTTCCAGCTATTTTTTTAGATATTGCATATTGTGTGGCTTAACTCAACGCCGCGAGTTGTCTGCCAGAGCAAGTAAATTAAAATATACCCTCACCCAAACGAGGATCGAACTAGCTCTGCTTGCATTCAAACGCCACTTCACTGTTTCATGATAGATTTATAAATAAATATGTTTGTAAAAATGTAAGATTCGAAAAAAGAATATTCTAAAAGTAGCATAAGATCTCTTCTAGCGCCATCTAACAAGATTAGTTCGCCTTCAGAGGAAAACGGGGATAGAGTACTCGTATGGCAAATATTGTGCTACGGCCATCTCGGGCATGTTGGCATGTTGGCATGTTGGCAGTGCTGTACTGATTATCCTTATACGGTTGTGGACTTTTTGTACTCTTAAAGTGGATTAAATCTCCGCGTATGTTGGTAGAATGGATTATTGAATTGTACTTTTTTTGTAGCTTTTAATTTAATCCAATCGGGCTAACGTGAAATTGTTTTCTTTGGATATATTTTTATGTACATAGAGATCATACTTTTTAGAATTAAATAAAAACAATGTATAGAAAAGTTACATATAGGGTAAAACCGGGATAGATGCCCCACTTTTTGAAATATCCACCTAATTAGATAAAATATATTTTTATAGGAATAATTTTTATTTATTTAGCTAGCTCAATCCTTTGTGATGAATTACTTTTATTTCTTTTTAACAAATCAAATATAGATTTTGCAAAAAATAGCTTTTCGTGAAACATTAATTTTGAGGATAGATGCCTACCTATATGGATAGTTGCCCCACTATGAAAATGCTGGGGAGGATAGATGCCTGCAGAGCAAGGTAGGTGCACTTTATACCGATTAAATGAAAAAATGATTGATGAATGAGATTGTTAAATAATTCTAATTTTAAAACAGCAATTTTGTTTACAACAAACATGAATCACAATAATGAAAAGTATATAGTGTTTTTTAAAATCTTATAATTGCTATTAAATTCTAATATCACAAAAATAGGTAATCATAATAAAAATTTTAAAACATTTGTTCAACTAAAATATAAATTCTTAAGTTTCAACATCCATAATCATATTTTTTAAGTTAAATTTTACAACAAAATTACAATTCTTAATAATTTTTTGTTGTAAACAATTATTATTATAAATTAAAATATTATAATATCATCAATATTAACATCCACATTGCACAATTATACATTTATATTAAAAAGAACAAAATATAATTTTTAGTTATCTATTCTGATCATCTATTCTAATTCTCTAACTATCCCAAATAATAATTATTCGTTATTTAGCCAATATTTAATTAAAATTAAGATTTAGCCAGATAGGGTTTTTATTTTTCCATATCTTGCGCAATAATTTCTGAAAAGTGTACAGGTTTCATGTAGCCAGTTCTGACACATTACACATTGAATCCAGTCGGATTGCGACTTCGTATTTTTGTAGTTTTCGAAACATTCTAAAGATTCTAATGAAACAGTCTAACTTAGTTTTCAATTGTTTTTGCTTTCTCTCAGCCATATCTTTCTTGTGTTTAAAAAATGCTAATTTAATAAATACTTAAAAAAATATTTTAAAAATATATACCTAACTCCATATACTGAGTATAAAGGGATAGATGCCCCTAAGGGCATCTATACCTCGAAAAATCAGGGCAACTATCCTTTGTGATAGGGATAGATGCCAAGGAATTTTTTTAGTAAATTATAAACAAAATAGAATCTATAAACACCTAGATACAGTCTTAATGAACCAGTACATCGACGTAATAAAAAATATAGCGTAATTGATTACAAATTATAAAGTTATACAACGCAACATATTAACCTTTAAATCTTTGACGCGTTCACGACTTTCGCCGCGGAGATATTTACTCAAATGTGCTAAACGCGTCCTCATTGCACAAATATCCGTGAATAACTTTGGTGCGGGAAGATTGTGGCTCCTGCTTGTACAATTATTTTTTTGTCGCGAGTTCGGGAAGTTAGGTATTTTGAATATGGGGCATATATCCCACTGCGGCGTCTATCCCGGTTTTACCCTATTATAGAGTCTTGAAAAATCAAGGCGGCGTGGCGTAGCAGCCAGGGATCTGACTAGAAACGCGAGGGCTGTGGACTTAACTTCCGTACGGGGGAATGAGTTATTTTCATTTTCTTAACAAGAAAAAGCACGTAGTTAAATTCCACAACCCAACACAACATACCCAAAAAAATATGAGCACTGTATGGTGAAGGAGATGCTCCACAATAGCTTCCCTCTTGCTACGATATAATGACGTGATTACATGTTATATATAAACACAGTACTAATATAACGCTGACTTTTTTGTCATATAAGTCTACATATTTAATACTTTGATGAGTATAGGAAAGTGTTTTCCCGGAAAATCTGTGAAAATAACGGTATTTTACGTTTTGAAGTCCATGCAAACAAAGTAACAAGCTACGACTCCTTTATCATAAAAATAAAATAAGAATCAAAATTGCACCATTCTTTCTTATGTAACAAACCTCGAACTAATAATGTATTTAAATATAAAATAAGTTAAATAAACTGCTAACTGTAAAACGACACATTCTATTAAGCAATTATCCATTTCAAGTAACACATTCACATTTACGAGTACATAAGCCAAAACTACAGTTACTATAGTAACAGTAAAACATTTACAAAACGTTATTAATATCAAATAATCCGTAATCTAGCGGCAACTGTGAGCTCGGCGTTAATTTCCGACAACACCGCACATAAATTGGGTAAGTCCCGAATACGGGCACGTAACACGCGGTCCCGGCTCGCCGCTAATGAAATAAGCTGGAAGCTTTGTCTTCATTATATTTAAATTGTTTATATATGAGTATTTCTAACTAGCGACCTACGTGCGGCTTCGTCCGTTTAAAGTTATTTTTATATTATAGACAAACTGGAGTTAAAATCGCATCTCATTCATATGGTCATACTCTAGTGCCGCAACTATTTAAACAAATCTCAAACGAAACAGAAGTATGAAACGAATTTATTTTCGTATTTTATACCGGCTTAGAAGATTTGTTAAATTGAATATTTTATGTAAATGGAAAATAATAAATACTAAAAGGCATTAAAAAAATATTATTTTTACTTTCAGTTTATAATACCTCGACGCCTTTTCATAATTTTAACAATAAGACATAGCATGGCGTTGAGATCCGCCACTCAACTCGGAGATTAAGTAAACACTCTGTCTGTCCTGCTATATGCGATATGTAGTGAAGCTACATTATTGTGGAATCAATATCAACCCTGGTGTATCTTAAAAATAATTTTTTTTGCGATTATAAACTATTAAATTATTTTTAATATATGAAATTTAGCAGCTCGTAACCCGGCTGAGGTCGAACTGCCATTATATGGTAGACTGAGCACTGTCGCTGTAAAGTACTTGGTACATATTATTTTATATAGCAACTATATGTTTCAATACTGTGGTAGGTATAGGTTGTGTAATTTTATAGTAGTCCTTAGGTAAATTGTAACGCGGCGTTGAGTTTCTCCACGCATATTGTTTTCTTTGAATGGGATTCGGGCCCCAAACGTCACGTTTGCAAACAAACGCTGCACAGCAGCCTTCTTTAAAAGTACAACAAATGATTATCTTCTCAAACATTTCCAATAAACAAGTTAATCACAAAAAGATTCGTGTTATTCAAAACGGGGTCATTATATAGATTTATATTCAAAGTTTCAGAACAAGAACTCTTAAGACGTATTTCCCTTAACAAATGGAACGCTGAGGCGTTTCTTGAAAATAAAAAAAATAAAATAAATATCAGTTCGCAGCGTTGGAAACTGGAATACAAAGGAGAGAGCTAATTAGTACTAAATAATCCATAGTTCCATTATTAGTCGTCTTTCACGGAAATTACCTGTTTTCAATTATCCGGACTCAGTATATTATATTAAATGTACTGTTATGAATGCAAGAGCTGTTACATTAAATTGTATTATAAAGCTGGATGATTAATGGTAGTAGTTCACTTTATTGCAGTTATCTTTTGTAATTAAAACTGTGTACATATTGTGTGAATTTATCTGTGAGTAAGTATGTGAATATTTATTTGTTTTTAGGGTTCCATCGTCTCTAAAAAAAATAATACGTACAGTAAAAAAACTTGTGTAAGAAACGTCTGTTGTCTGTCCGTTTGTCAAGAACATTTTCTTTGAAAAATATTAAATGAGATTTTGTAAATAATTACTATATATACAGATATTACTATATATTACTATATATAAACTTCTGGTACTGAGTAGCGGACAGACAACAGACAACGAAAACTACTGGTTTGGCCTTGGGGAGCGTAGAGGAGCACTAAGATAGGAATTTTAAAAAAATCAACTAGAATAAGCGGGATTTTACGTTTAAATATTCACACAAATAGCTGTGAGCGGCAACTAGTTACTTAATAAAATAATAATTTAGATATGTTACTAATAAGCTAAACGTAACAAATAAAATAAAAAATACCCTTATTCGTACTTGTAGGTATCAGATGAGTATCGACCGAACACTTAGTTTCATTATAACGAATTTTATTCCGTAAAATTGTACATCGTTTTTGTGTGGTTTACGATAACATTACACGCTTATTCGACCCCGTAATGAGATAAGCTTTAATGGGATCGCACTATCTGCTCAAAAACATTTTAGCATTGTGAGCTAATAGCCAGTAATCGAAATGATCATGAAAGTACGAAATATGATATAAAAATAATATGGCACATTGCTTGTGAATTCAAAACCACTTGGGTTTTTTGATACCATATATATAATTGTTATAATTGATAGTATTGTGTCGTTTATATTCGAGGAAATTTAAAAAATATATATATTTTCTATGCTCTGGTGTCGAGGTTGAGTTGTTTCCAGGAATTAGGTGAATAGTGAGGAGCGGACTGTTGGTGGTGGTGCATTAGGCTAGCTCGGCCTGCCTCAGTCATGACAGTAATGCCACATAAGATGTAATCATGTGGCATGAGGAATTTGACATTTACCTACCTACTTAAGGAGAGTAGAGAAGCACTATGATAGAATTTAACAAAATTCTTAGGAGTGTGGGAAAAAAATAGATTTTCTATTTTTCATCTTATATTGAACACAAAGTTGCCAACAGTCACTAGTATTAAATAAATAAAAAAGTAAAAAAAAAAATTTAAGTTAAACGGTTTTATATTGCAGATAAATGTACTAAAAGCTAAAAAATAATTTCATAGAAATTATGATTACTAAAATAAAATCGTGGGGCACGTCCAATATCTACAATTGAAAGACATAGCGTGAGACTTCACCCACCTAGTGGTAAGTAGCAAGTGTCCCCACGATTTTATTTTAGTAATCATAATTTCTATGAAATTATTTTTTAGCTTTTAGTACATTTATCTGCAATATAAAACCGTTTAACTTAAAATTTTTTTTTTACTTTTTTATTTTTAAGTTTTTAGTTTTTATTTCTCATGCTATTCAATTCGTTGAAATGAGGCTCGATGCCTCATTATTGGAAGGTTAATGGAGAATGTTACGAACGACCCCCCCAGAGGTCCAATAGAGGGACAAGGCTATGTACAACAAGATGTGCCTGAATCTTGAGGGGAAAACGCTAACGACATATCATTTTTATCCACCTAGTGCCATACAGTTCTCGGCGCGCTTTTACCTTTTACCTTGGGTGGTACCCCTAGCGACGTATCATTTTTAGGCACCCTATAGCCACACAGTCCTCGACAGGATACCAGATCTTGACTTAGGTGGGAGATTCATATTGTAATTGTGTATAGTATACTGTATTATACTTACCAAGCCCTTTATTTTGATACCCATATTGATGGGATTGAAAACTACATTATCCGCCATTTTGTAGCAGTGGCCATCTTTGATTTTGATTTTGTATAGTCCACTGAATTCTACTTGACAAGCCCTTTCATTTGATATCCATATTGATGGGATTGAAAAAAACTAAGTTGTCCGCCATCTTGTAGCGGCGGCCATCTTGGATTCACAATAATATTGAATATGGATAATTGTATTGTCACCAGAATCAAAGTCGTATACCAAATTTCAGATCAATCGGTTAACGGGAAGAGGGTTAAATTTCAATTACTAAATTTGACCCAAACAAACAAATAAATAAACAAACGGGGTGAGCTAAATAAAACCGTTTAAAAACAAACTAATGTAAAGATACGAAATGAAAATTTACATAATATTCTACGAATTATTCTTAGATTTGTATTCTGCCGCCCGTGGCACATTAGGCTACGGCGTAGTAGATTACTACGGCGTAGCACCACTGTGCCAAATGAGTCGTCGCGTCGCGTTCTGTCGCTTATACGAAGATACTTCAAGCAAATTATAATTTAGACATAAACATAATGTAATATAGCATATACATTATATACAACATTAAATTTACAAATTGAGTATACGTACAGACGAATGTTGGAAATTTATATGTATGTAATAGCGTCGTCGGGAATGCGTGAATTGGCTTTTTTTGTTATTACAAAGAAGTTTGTATTCGGATCGTTATGGTATTTGGTAAATAAAAAACACTGGTTATAGCTCGCAACTTCCTTTGCGTTACTACAAATATCGTTTTTTTAACTCTCGTAGGATTTTCGGTGGATCCTCTATTAATGTTCCCCCACACTTCTCTTGTTTACTTGCTTATTACATCTACTTATACTATTTACTTTAGCTTTTTTTAAGTTAACAAAGTATATATTTACTTTATTTTTTTAATCTCATTCATTTATGTATATGTTACATATAATACAGTAAGACATACAGTTATGTATAATTTTAAAATGTATTTAAACTTGTTTAACTAAATATAACAACGAGCTACTAAAATTTGATATTTATTTAATTTCTTATAAGTAACTATGCTTTAACTCAAGCCGCCTCGATGCACCCTCCAGTCTTGAGGAGAGCAAAGAAGACGCAATTTGTTCCCAAGTTTAATTAAAACAAAGCATAGCGTATTATATCTATAATTATACGAGGAAACCTAACTCGCTACACAATTTTCTATTGTGTTCTATAGTAAATGTGAATTATTTATATTAATTTTAAATTTTACAAAACTTTTCTGTAAACGTAACAGGTTATGAGTTCGGTTCCCATTCTAGGTAATAAAATGTTTTATATTATAATTTCCTTCATCTGGTAACGAGGCAACGCGTAGTGTTGAGTTCCGCCACTTAACACACAGTGTCTCTAGAATTTGGCAGAAAGTGGGGAAGAGAAGTGTTTTAATGGACGAGAAGCTGCAAAAAATATTTATTTTAATACATTTGTTGTTTCGGAAGCTATAGTTGTTTAGCGGAAGCTATTTTCACATGAAAACGAAGGGCGGTGTTGAGTTCCGGTACACAATACGTTAAGAAACGCGTGCTTGATTTTCCTGTAATCTTACGCTTATTCCTACGACCTTACTGTTATTTGTAGTCGGAGATATTGAATCTCAAGTTAGTGGCCGCATTAATTACGCACGAGGCTAACACGAGGTGATGTGCTTATCATGCTTTACAGAATAAACCTGATGTTTCGGAGAAGGTGGGAAATGTTTCTTTAATCAAATAATTATTAGGATTTTAGTTTAAATAGTTTCTACAAACATCAACACATAAACTATGACATCATAATCAAGTGATGATTTAAAATCTATCCTCATAATATAATATTTAATTCCAAAATTTGTAAAAGCACAAAAATGTACCTACAATATTTACTAAATAAATATAAGCTGTATTTCCAAATTAAACAAACTTACAAAAAAAAGCACGTCATTCACAATTTACATACAAAGTAAAAATTAATTTTAAAAATTGTTAGCGAGCAACTATCTTCATACATACATCCTGAATAAAAAATTATGAATACAGTGTTCCTGAACGATGAAAAGAAATTGTACAGACCTGAGGAGCTTTATCAACATAAATAATTAGGGTATTACCAACAAAAATCTCATTAGCGTTTTATTTTTAGTGTAAAGCGTAACGTAATTACGAAAATGTTTGTATTTCCGTAAGTATTTTTTAATCTCACGCTTTATCCCGTATATGAGGCAGGTCAGGCCGAGGGAATCATTTTTAGTATATCAGTTTCCTCACTTTTTGGCCAATATCCGAGACATAGACACTCAATACTTTACTTTATCTTATTACCAGAACAAGGAAATGAAACCATGACGACGACGTCAATTCTGTATTTATTCAGAATTAAAATCTTTTTTAAATAAAGCATGTAGTGTAGTGCACTCACCATTGTGCTCTACATTAGGTCTCTATAAATAAATTTCACATTGAAGGACGGTATACAACAATACAATTATAACAGCTGTTTTAATCACAAGAATATATTGAAATTTATTAGTTAATATAGTTTTTTATGTCCGTATAAATAATATATACGATAAAAATATTATTTTTTTAGTATTGTATTACTTTAAATTAAATGTAATAAGTAAATAATTCATGCGAACTATTTCCTACAAAATTGGCGTACATTTTGAATGACGCTTTTGAAGCAATTAATAAGGTATAATGGAGCGATGTCCGGAACACGTTACACAAAATTCTCTCTTCATTTTGTTCTTTGAAGTGATTGCTGTATACATTAATGATGTTTCTTTATATTGCTACTGAAGCCCGTCGTCAATGCCAATGATTGTGGGTTCAATTCACATTCGGAGGAATTAGTTATTTTTATTAACCCGCTCTGGGTGACAAGTTAAGTTCCAGTTTAATATTTAGAAACGTAAAAATGTTGAATGTATCGGATATTTTATATGGTTCTAAACATTTTTATTTACTTTTTGGTTGATATAAATGTACTTTAAAAATTTCCAAATACTATTTTTTATGTATGAGAATATATAAATTTCAAGTCAAAAATAGTGTAAACTAATAGTACATTTAACAATATCAGATATCCTCGTAACCCATAACGGCCGCGGCGCTATCTGAAATGCAATGCAATTAGCATAGTCGGGGAACTATTGGCAAATGATCTACAGTTATAATACTAACGTGAGGATCAAACTATACATTTGTATGCACAAATACTAGTATTATTTGTATAATATTATTACAAATAAGAAGACTAAACGCAGTGTTCAGTTCCGCCAATGTCCACCATTTCTATAAAATTAGACAAAATAAAGAGGGGAGTGTCTTAACACTAGCCCGCTGCTTACTCTGCTATGCGGAAAGAAGCTGTACGCTGCTTATTATTGTAAAAATAATTAGCAGTTTTGATAAACCATATTTAGTTCGATTTCCACTTTCAACTGTATGTTCTCTCCTCACTTCAATAAAGTACATAAGATAAGAAATGTACCTACTAATTTAATTTAAATTTGTTATTTTTAACCTCAAATTATTCCGAAATATAGCAGGTTAAGCATAGAGAACCTAATGTTAAGGCATTCGTCCTCCTCTTTCCACCTCTTATGAAATTAGTGCACTGAACCGAAACCATTGTCATGTACCAAGTTAACCTGAACAGATTTAATTAACAACAAACAAATTGCGAATATAACTATATCTAAATCGCACAAATATATCACCTAGCAATGGTCTTATACGTTTATTTTCGTCAGAATGACTTCATACACTAAGAACTGGGCAAATAAATAAATGTTTATAATATCTGCTATGGTACATACAATAATGTGTGTTATCTCCAGTCGAGTGGGTCATAGCCGCTGTACGATGAAGTAATTAGAGTGTGAGGGTTAAAAATGAGGCAAGGGTCGGAAAATTGAGGCACACGATGCTGAAGGCATCGTGTGCCTAATTTGATGTTCACTTATATAAATAACGAATTATTTAATCGCTTATGAGATGGTGGAATATGAGGCCTAAATGATCTCACGTTACTTGTAAACAGAAAAGGAGAATAGAGAATACGTAATGTGATAAAGATGTATACTTATTTAATCCGTCATGGAGCAGTGGTAGAGCGTCTGTTAATAAACGCGAAAATTGTAGGTTTTAATTTCCACTTGGAGGTATGAATTCATTTCTTCACTTAGCATCAACATAAAGCGCGGTTCACTATGTTCGCTCTGTTAAGACATTCCGTTCCTATCGCTTCGCCTAATTTTTTTGCTGCCCTGTCAATATACAAATAACTATAAAAAGCAATAAGAAATATAAAGTAAATGAGTATGAAAGTAATCAACATTTCAATTACATCAGAACACCGCGCTTAATCGAATACGAGGTTCCTATTCAATAATTATATTACAATTAAAGCGGATATAAAATTGTTTTTGTCGTTTACGTTTTCATTAATTATTATTATTTTTGCGTGTTCCGGGCATTCTGCAACACAATGTTATTTTGAAATATAAATTATAAAACATTATTATAGCCAGTCGTGGCGCAGGGGCACGAGCGGGTGACGGAAGACAAGACAGGTAGTGGGTTCGATTTCCACTCGAGGAAATAAAATATTTGTTATTTTCATTTCTTCGCTCTGGTCTCAAGGCAAAGCGTAGAACAATTTTAAGTTCTACCACTCAGAATTTCGGAGAACAGAGGGGCTTGATACCATTTCCTTTCTGCCTATCACGCTAAGCTTGAAAAATTGTAAACTTGATTAAAACATGTAAAGTTAAGAACTGCTTAGAAGCGCACAGTGTCTTGTCTTGTTTATTTTTTCCATATGATCATCATCATCGTCATCTTCCATCCAACATGTATTAAATAATAAATTATTTATGAAAGCGACAATATACAAAATATAATATTTATTAGTAATTACGTAAATGTTAATTGTTAATTTGATAATCACAATAACGATTCACCGTTTAAGCCCTTGATGAATATATTACTGAAATATTGTAATTATAGAACCTTTATATAATTTTATTTTTATTATGTTATTTTGTGGTTAATTATTAAATAATAATATTTTTATCCCCATATACTTGTAAGGTAAGCAGGTACCCGAATACAAAGCAGGTAAACGTTATAGCCGCCATCAGGTACAGCCTTGCCACGTCACGAAAGTGGTTCTACTGTTAATTTTTGATATATTGGGTCGTTAACCTCTCGTCTCTAAGAGCCCCGTTTGAGCGATGCTAAATTATACACTTAGTTTTAACCTCGTGTTTGTAATACTTAGCGGATTGACGAATGGATGTTGTTTTGGATTGAATTTTTTTAGAAAATAATAAATTGGGTTAAGAATATTATTCGTTTTTTGTAATAAAATACAGTAATTGTAACAATGGGTACTTAAAAACTCAACGTAATTTTTCGAGGCAATGCGTGTTGAAGAAATTAACATTATCATATATGTGTGGTGGTATATCCCGAGTAGGATTGAACCCACAACCGCAATCACATCATTGGCCCCTGCACCATAACGGCCACAACCATGAAAGACTATGGGTATAATTCCTCGTTTCCCATTTACACAAGTTTTAAGTCACTGCGTCAACACTGGCAGAATTAAAGCTGCACTATTTCTACAACAGAAAGATATATTTTCTAATGACCGGTTCACATTAATTTAAGAGAATCTCTACTATCCTTAATTTAAAGAAAAAACGAATATCTAACCACTGAGCTAACGCCCGCCGACGTTGTATATTACTAGCCATATATTTCCCATACAACATTAAGTAACACAATTTACGCTATACAGCGTTAATATTTTTCCATTTCCTGCATCGTATAAAGTGATTAATGATAGCGACTTATCTCATGCAAAAGTAAGCGGAGTCACTACTGTAGGTACCTACTGGCCAAGAGGTCTTTGCGATAACCATCGATAACCATTTGGGATTCTATATTGTGTTGAAAATGTTTGTATATACTTGTGTATGTATGTATTTACTTTATGAGAAGGAGAAAATAAAGTTATATAAGAATCTTTTATGCAAGTTTTTTTTGGATTATTTAATAGTATTAAAATAGGCATCAAGTGCAACTGTGATCACGACGATTGTGGGTTCAATTCGTACTTGAGGGAATGAAATATTTAAAATTTTAATTTCCTCCCTCTGGTATCGGACCAAAGTGCGACGTTAAGTGTAGCAACTCAACAGGCAAAGCCTCCAAAATTTGCCGGAAAATGGAGAACGGAAGTGTTTTAATGAAACGGAGTGGGAATGACGGCATGTATGTCATCATCCTTCCTTCATTACGCCCACTACTGGACAGTCAGCATAGAGCATATTATAGTCATTATTAAACAATATTAATTAAAACTGTATTACACTTGTATAATTATAAAAAGAGAAATTCTCATCTAAATATATTTAATTTGAAAGCGAAGGGTAATAGTCACTCTAAAAGCGACATTTAACCTATAAAATAGATATGGTAGGTGTGGTGTGTGAGATAGGTAACTAACTGAGCGCTAGCACCACCAGCTTGCGGTGACATGTGCTGCTAGGTGCAACGTTCACACGGACGTTTTTCATATTCAATTTCATTTAAACTTACTTTGTTGTTGACGTGACGCGTCTAGCTTAGAGCGTTGAAAAGGTAGAAATAAATGGATGAATTGAGCGTTTGTTTACCTTTAATTGAATTGAATTAATTTTAAGAATTAAATAATAAATGCAGCTCTACATTTATCCTCGCAAGACACTCCGTCCCTATTTTTTATCCAATTGTCAAGAAACATGACGTGTCAGTGTCATGAGTAGTGAAACTTAACTTCTCGATTTGTCTGCGCGTGAACGCGGCGGGTACCACTACGCCATGCGCCTATTTAAAATAATACGAGTCTGAAATGACATCCGATTGTTAAAATTTGACTTTAAGTAATTTTTAAGAGCATATCAAAATTAATAGTATTCCGTGAACATTCAATTTACGGACAACGAGCATTGTTCTGAAGTCGGCGATAAGCCGATTACTATCTGAGTGGAGTGGAGTGGAGTGGAGTCGCCGCGCCCGTCATTGGGAGCGCGACTGCAAAATAATTAGTTGGTAATTACCGGGGCATTGCTCGAGCATTACCTTTAAAGGAAATTATTTCACAATTCCACTTCTTAATTTTTATTTCATTAATTTTCCACTCGGTGGAAAAAAATGTAAAACTTTTTTATTTCTTCGCTCTAGTAACGAGGCACGGTGTGGCGTTGATTTCCACCACTCAACGCGCAACGCTTCCAGAATACGGAAGATAGGGAACGTAAACGTCGTAATGGCAACATGGTATCTTAGGACTAGGTTCCTAGGTTCCCTCTACTTACTCTAATAAGCGCGGTATATAACGTAAAGCTGTCAAAAAAATATATATTTGTATTTTCCCACTCTGATACATAATGAGCGTCGTTGGATTTCTACAGCACGCAATGTCTCGAAAATACAGCGGAAAATAGGAAAAAGAGTGACTTAAAGTTAAGTTTCTTCTGCCTATCTTGCTTTATACTGAAAGGTTATGTAAAGATTTAAAAAGCTTATAAGCTTTAACATGAAGAATTGCTTTTTAATGTTTCTTAGTACAAGCCGTGGACATTAGACCGCTTGTCACTCATGTACCAGGACTCCCTTTTTTCCCTCTCGTTCTATGTACAAGTGTGTTCGCTCTGGATGTAACACAATTTTTCTGTTTTGGTTGAGCCATGGGTCTGGATTCGATTCCCATTTAAGGTCTAAGGATCTAAGAATCAACACGCAATGTCTCAAACGTAGGCAGATAATAGAAACGAAGTGCCTTAACATTAGGTTTCCCCAAAAAAAAAATCTGCATCATATATCTGCTTGATTGCATTAATTTCACAATGGTTGTACTAAGATTATCTAAGTAGGTATATATGAAAGAATAAATCCTTATAATCCTTAATTATTAAATATTAATAAAACCCAATTATATTTTTAACTAGAGGGTGTACATTAAATAACAGGCTTTCATTATATCATACATAAATACAATAACTTTATACCGGTATACTACATAGTTGTATACAGTTCTCTAAGACGGCTCATAGTTTTTGTCGGCACACTCGCTACTCGCTACTCGCTACTCGTATAAACAATGCAGGCGTCGTTCGATACAGTGATGAGTGATGACGCGTCAGCACCAGAACTGTTTGTTCCCTAATATATCACACGCTTACCGGAGACCTCTACAGTAAATATCTTGATACTATATTATGTACTAGTGGCCGCCCGCGGTTATGCTTGCGTCAACTATTCTGTTTTTCCCGTTCCCGTTGGAGTTTCGAGAAATCCTTATAGAGAGATATATTTTAATGGATTTTGTATAGTTAGTCTTGTTAACTTAAATTCTATTTTGTTTATTAAAATTGTAACCAAACTAAAATAATGAAAACCGTACAATTTATTATTTTTGTATAATATTGCATGCTGTATACACTTTAAAGGATGGTGCATTTAGTTAAGACTAAATGCACCATCCCTTAAAGTGGTTTTATTTTGTATTTCTTTTCACTGTGTTTAATGTTATCATCACTAGTGGATCTAATAAATAAATAAATAATTTATATATAAAGATATTGATTCTTGATATGTAACGAGAATATTGATATATAAAGAAATATGAGAATTCTTTATATATAAAGATATTGATGTTATTTTATGGTTGGGAGAACGACGACGTCGTACGAATCAAGTGGAAGAAATTTATTTATTGTGAAATATAGAATAGTTTTTCGACAAAACAAGCTATGTATTTTATGAGGCTGGTAAAAATTAACTAAATGAAAAAAATAGCTAGTTTTATAATAAAAATATTTAGTTCATAGTGAAAATAGCAAATTGTATTACTGCAAGCATATTGTGCGTGTACGTATCGAGACATATTTGATGCCGATAATTAATTATTTGTATATGTAAATCGGATCTATCGGAATATATAATCTGTCAAATGCATGATACGTTTGTGTTATAATGCGAGTTAGCGATTTCGTTATGTAATTAGCGCCCAATTTATGCAATACTGCGTGTTGACTGGCGGAAATCAACGCTGCGCTTTTTCTGTTACTTTGAAGAGGAAATAAAAATATTTCATTCCCCCGAGTGGGAGTCGAAACAATAACCGTTTACAATAAGACGCTATGTCACTGCGCCACTAGGGCCTCAAGCTGCAGCATATTTAAAATAAACATAAAATATAATCACATAAAAAAACATCACCTAATCATGACGTAGACACCAGAGAACATAACCGCTATATGCATCTTTATATATAAAATCGAAAGGTCACTCACTCATCACGAAATCCCAGAAACTACATGTGCTAGGAATCTAAAAATTTGCATAGGAGTTATTTATAGGACGTAGGTGCTCGCTAAGACGGGAATTTGCAATATTCGACTTCTAAGGGGTTGTTTTTGGGGTTGAAAGTTTGTATGAAACTTCGTTACTACAAATTCTAGGAGTAACAAATTTTGCATAGACGTCACTAGGACGTAGTCATGGAGACAGAAATTAATAATAACATAGTCCACGCGGGTGTATCCGCGAGCGGGCCGCTAGTATAATATAAAACACTACCGTGTCTGACCGGCCGGAACTACGCAGCGTAGAACGCTGACATTTTCCTTGTCTACGGAAAGTGGAAAAAAAATGAATTGTTTGTAATAGTAAACCACTCATCTTCGTATATGATTCACAGTTTCAAGTAATAGTGCCTTCTGCATCCGGTTCTTGAAACAACGGTTAAACGAAATCCTCTCGAGACGCTGCGCTGGTCGAAGCTTATCGTCCATAAAGCCGTTAACTGGAACGACTATCCGTAGAATAATTGTTGCATTAATGTTCTAATAGTATTATGTCCAAATGTATATCTATACTACTCGTATTATTATAAGTAGGGGTTGAACTCCCTAATTTTGGGAACTACTGGTTCCCAATTTGAAAATTATTTTATTTACTGTGGAAGAAAAAACTACGGTTTTGAATAAACAATTTAAAATACTTTGGTAAGTCAGTTTCACACTTAAAGATCAGCAACAAAATACCTCATATGGAAGTTGCGTCTTGGAAAAATAAAAATCAATAATTGGAATTTTGAAATGAATTTATTTATAATCAAATATTTGAATAAAACTTAACTCATAACTATAATTGTATATTTAAATAATGTCGCATTATTCCACGACCTAAAACGAAAAAAAAAAAGATTTAAGATGACAATAGCACTGTTCATACAAACTTAGTAAAATAAGGAGCCTACATAAAATAAAATAGCTGCAAACTGTTTCGACGTTGGCTTACCGAAGATTTGTACAGTTTCGTTATAAATCCAACAATCCACGCCCGTTACGCCTCCAGCTTACAGCGGCGGCGAGATGTAGTGCTTAGTAGGGAGAGGCGGGCTACGTACGCGTGTTAGACAAATTAGAGAACAAAACATCTTTTACTCACTTAAATATTTGTAAGTTGATTAAAATGAAAAATTTTTTCCTTAAAGTAATGTATATTCGTGTATTAGTTTATAATAAAATATTTTTTTAGCCCCCCGTGACGAAGTGAAACAACGTTGACTGGAAGTGCAAATTTTGTTGGTTCGGTTTCCACCCGAGGTAATGAATTATTTTTATTTCTTTGCTGGTGGTAAAAAGACGAAGCGTGGCGTTGAGTTATATCACTCAACACGAAATGTTGTAAAATTGGATAAAAAGTTGAGAACGAAGTGTAACACTAGGTTAATTCAACCTACTTTGCTATAATTCGGAATGCAGCGAAAAGCTGAAAAAAAACTTATATTTTACATAAAAAACATGGACAATATGTTCAGTGTAGACAACGCCTTACTAGTACAGTATTTAGAGGAACGTGGTAGTAGTTTATCGTTCAGTGATATATAAATTTGTTTAACGACGCACCGCAGACCCACTTAATTCTATTGTTTAGTCGAGTGCGCAGTGGCTTTAGCTTTGGACCAACGCTCGCTATTAAATAAACTATGTACGAGTATGTATAACGATATAGCCGCTTAGATTACTGCTTCATTTGGGCAACCGTTGGGTGGAAATGTAGAGAAAAGTAGAGTTTTCTAAGCGATCACTTTGTTTTTTATTAACCGACTTCTGTAAGAAAAGGAGGTTATCAATTCGACTGTATTTTTTTTATTTTTATTTTTTTTTTATGTTTGTTACCTCATAACTTTTGACTGGGTCAACCGATTTTGAAAATTTTTTTTTTATTTATAATGAAAGGAAAGACTGTATGTTGCGTAGCGAAACTTAAGTCAAAGAATATAGAAATAGTCACTTAGATTACATTTGAACTGGATTTTTCCTACACGAACCGTAGAGGCCGTCGACGGGAAGAAAATTCACTATTTTCATTTTCATTGGTATCAAGGCCAAGCGGGAATTTGAGTACCATCACTCAACATGCAATGTTTCCAAAATTCGTCTGAATGTGAGGAACGGAGTGTCCTAACACTAGGTATCCTTTACTTACCACCTATATGCAGGATACAAGGTAAAGCTGAGTTTCATACAAATGAAGACTCTTACAATGTTCCGGTGGGTGTCATATGAAATAACCCTGTACATACTGTACAGTGTATACGTTGTTACACACTTGAACTATTCAAGTAATTGATAAATTTGTAAGTAACTTATGATGTGGGGAATGTTTGTTATTCCAGTAGATAGCTTTATTTTCAAAGTATTTATAGATTACATACGTAGTACATATAAGATTTTGTAATTAATATTTTATATGAAGTCTTAACGCTAGGTTCCTTCTGATGCAGAGGAGGAACACTGATGAATTATATGAAATATACAGTGTGTGTAATGTGTGCTTTAAAAAAGTATGTTTTAATTTCAGACAAAATACGCTTTTAAATTTCTCCACCTTTCAAACATTATTTGGTTGCAGATATACTGTAATCGTATACCAAGCCCTAAGAGCTTTATAACCATAGAGAAGCTGGACTGGATTTCGGTAAAGTTAATTGAGTGTGCGTCAAGCTGGCAGGGAGCTATATAAGACGAGGTAAGTTTAAGTATCATAAAGATACAAAGTAATATTAATACTTCGCTATATATTTATTGTTCGTTTTAGTGACATTGTATATTACATGGCGGAGCTTAACGCCGCGCTAGTATAAATACACTGTGAGCTAAATAGCTTTTAATAGAAAAAAATTAAGGGATTTTTCGTATAATTTTACTTTCAGTATCATGTTCAATATTGTAGTAAGTACATTATTAGTGATATAAAAGAATATGTACGCTTTACAGATACTCGTGGACCTCACTGAGAAGAGAAAACATAACCCAATTAATTTGGAAAACTTGTTGACAAGTTAACATATTAGATTAGTTAAATTTGTTATTTTATCCAACATAGTTTCATAATTTTGGTGGAAATTTCATATTTTACGATCTATTTTCGTTTTCTTTTTCATTTTTTTAATCCACAACCAAGAATCTATTAGGATTGGAATTTGAGTATGCATTTTTTTAAAGTGGTTTGCTACTCAGAGGAAATAATGATGACGATTACACTTATTTTTGAGTAATATTTATAGTAGTAGTTTTATTATACTGTTATATACTCTGGTTTGCGCAAACATTGTCTCGTACCTGGTATTCATTTTTGATTGATGAACAGACAAGAACAAGAAATACAACGTTGCTTTAGAAGAAGTCATTACGACCAACAGCTTTGTGATAAGATCACGTGGACGGCTCAAATCTCGCTACATAATTTTTTTATACAATTTCTAAAAACGTAATTTCTTTCTTAAGTGTAGAATAAGTAACAATAAAAATATTTAAATTACAACAAAGTAAATTGTTTGTATTATTTATTACTTTTAAGCATGAAATTTGTATTCTAAATAGTATTTTAACAAAAGCACGTATCACAAAAGTGGATAGTTTCAAGCACTATGTACGCGATGGCACCGTTTCACGTTTCGGGGAATTATTGGCATCAATATCGTTGTAGCGACCGAAATTGACGAATTGATGCGAAGTGCAAGTGCTTAATTGGTAAATCCTATTACGTGGAGGTAAGGCATTCTGAATACTGCGTTCAATTTTGTTTAATTAAATATTTGATTTTTGACTTTAGTGACTGTTCTCGTCTAGTTTTTTGATCCAATTCTCTGAACAAAACAGAGAAGCAAATGTAAATTTTCTTCTCAAGTTAAGTACGACAGTCAACATGTCTCTAAAATTGAACAGAAAGTGGGTAACGGAGTGTCTTTACTGTAGAATTCCTCTGCCTACTGCGTTATACAAGAATAGAACTTGAGGTGTTACTTGAAATAGCAATTGTAATAGTCGACTTGACCTCCAACAAAACAATATTTAATATACAAAATGAAATTTTCTTCGTTAACATAACGTAAAATAGCTTTCTATATAATAAACATTTTAATATACAGAAATAATAATGTGACACGGTTTTTTAAACGTATTCAGGGCGTCCACGGCGAGGTGGTGGAGGTGGTGCTGGAGTGGAGTGTAGGGGAGTGTAGTGTAGTGGGTGTTGCTGTTTTTATTACCTGGAGTACCTTATTAACATACTTGCGCATGTCTTAGAAAATTCAACCTTTGACAAGTGCTTATTTACTATTATTTTTTTCAAATTACTTTTCTTGGGTTTTGTGATGTAATTATAATTTTGAGGTGTTGTATAGCTTGATATTTTTAATCTCGTTTTTTAGATTTAATACGAATGTAGTAGGGTGGGTAGAGGTGGCTGGGCAGAGGGGGTTTAGTGTAAAGACACTCTTCTCACCACTTCCCTTTTCTCGATGCATTACGTATTGGGTGTCGGTGCTAAGCGCCGCGCTAAAATATAAAATCAATTTTTATAAATTATTTGTCTGCTGAGACCCGCTCCGTTTTCTCACTGTAATAATAAAAAAATATATAATTTTAGGCTGTGCAACGTTTGATCAAAAACCTAACTATTATGCAATAAACCAACCTCACACAGACCTACATACCTATAAGCAATCCTGTATCGACATTCACAGTAAAAACACAACAACATACAAAAAACAGTACAAAATATATAATGTTAAACAACAATATATTCATATTAGACAAAATCATTGGCAAAGTTAGGCACTAGCGGATATGTCGCGTCACCGACCACCAGGCGACCAGGAGGAGGAGGAGGTGAAGGGTAACAAAAAGTTTTGACTTATCGCCGGATACCACATTCCGTAAACATGTCTCTTACCGGCCGTCTTGTCGTAATCATGTATGGAGACTGGTTATGACAGCTGAATGTCGTAATATAAATGTTATTGGATGGTGGAATTGTTTGTATATTATATTATATTATATTTTTTGGTTTCTCTGTATATAGCGGGATAGGCAGAAGGAACCTCCTGTCGAAACACTGACGACGACACGTGCTGCGTTTTTTCTTGTTAGTGTTAATTCATTTCCCCGAGTTGGAATCGAACACATAACCGTTAAACTTTTAGTCAAACGCTGTCGGTTTGTGCGGCGATAGCTTCTTGAATAAGGGATACGACACTCCGTAAATATGTCTCTCACCGGCCGTATTAGACTAATGACAGTATACAGAATGAGACAGGCATTGTTTATTTTGATGTATAGAAGACGTATCTATCATAGCTGAATTGATATTCATCAAAAAGGTTATTGAAAGGTGAAATTTCTAAAGGTAATTCGTGTAAAATATATTTGAAGCAGTCGTGGCATAGTGACAGGGTCTCACTGTAAGCACGACGGTAGTGAATTTGATTCCCACTCGGAGAACTACAATATTATCTCGCACTAGCAGAATTGAGCAAGTGAGAACGGAGTGTCTTGACATTAGGTTGTCCCTGCCTACATACAGTCCCTGAATACGTAAACCTAATTTGAAAGACAGCATCGTATCTCTTTAAACGACATTCAAAATACTTATAGAAACATCACAATTATATTTATATATAGTCTCATATTGGTAGGGCGTTGCCAGGCACCTAATGAGGAGACTCCATTCACCATTATTCCTTGTAGAAGAAACGAACAAACAACTACAAGCTAATTAATTTAAACCGTAGTACGGTGGGCGGTACCGTAGTACCTACGCTACGGCGTGCGTACTTCATTACGTTATAGAAGACTGCTCTAATTTATTGTAGAACATGTTCTACTTTTAGGAACTGAAAATATATTCAATTGTAAAGTATTTCTACAAATTGAGTCTTTCTCTTATTAAAGTTTTTCTTTTCTTTGCCGACATATTTTCACTTTATTAACTATAGCAGTTTTCAAATTTTACATCAAAAGCAAAATATTGAACTTAAGTATAGCTGCAATGCTTCATTTAAACAAAAGATTCACACACAATTAGCTTTCACCACCAACTCCATTGTTCAGCAGAGAGAAGTGCCTCAAACGAGAGTCGTCCGTGTATCTCGTCAAAGACAAAATCTGAGGCTATCGAGCGAAATAGGCAATTGTAGCGATTAAAGTAATACAAATGACGGCCGCTGGAACAGCCGAAGTAACTTTAAGCCGGCGCCATTACGAGTTTTAATTAAAACATTTTTAACCCGACTTAAGGGTTGAATTTCTCACAAAATTCAGTTCAAAGAATCCAAAATGACGCTCACTTTTTAGCTCATTAACGTTTTTTTTTCTTATAAAGAATATTATTTTACGCAATAATTACGTGAAATAAAATGAGATTGGATGTAGTAAAATCTTTCTTGAGAACTTTGTGTACTTTATGATTGTAAAAAAATACCTTCAAAACTTGGATTTACTTTGAAAATTATATTTTTATATTCAATTTTTAGTAGTATCCGCTATTCAGGTCGACCTGAGTTTTATTTAATTAAAACTTATTATAATACTAATTTAAATCTGTTTTTCAATACAAGAAAAAGCTAATTATATATTTATATATATATTACTTCAGAAATTCATATTTACCTGCTTATCTTATATAAATTTAACGTATAAAAAAAGATAGATACTTATCTACTTTACTGTCTTGCATCTCATTTGCATAAATTGTGTGTACACCACTTTTTTAAGTAGCAATGGTAATTGATTAGACTTAGGAAATAATTATGTTCCAATTATTTGCATTTCTCAGATTTGATAAAAGAAATATAGAGTTTAACATGCAATTTCCCCAATTAAGGCGAAACATGAACAAGAGATATTGACACTCGATGAGAATAATATATTAAATTTTATATTCAGTAACAATTAAAAATGAAGAATACAAAAGTTTATTGTTATATAAAGATATCTTAAAAAATAGTTAAAATATTATAAATATATCGCAGGGTAGATAGAAAGGAACCTCGTTTTATGGCGTGTTAAGTATTCAGTATTGAGAAAGCGTGAAGCTAAACAAACCAGGGGCGTGTTTACAAGAATCTCGTATCTTATAAATCAAATGTTCAAGTATAAGTAAGAATCACGACTGCGATACTAACTTTACTCGTATGGAGCATTTAGTTTTATAACTTTAGTTGACATCTCTATGCTTGTCATCTTTTATTACATTTACATTTTCATATCGTTTAATACTTAGAAAACCACTTAAATGCATAATATGCACAAATCATTTATTAGAGGCCAGTCGTGGCGCAGGGGCATAAATTGAGACTGTAAACGCGACTGGTTGTGGGTTCGATCCTCACCCGAGGAAATTAAATATTTATTCCAATTTTTATTTTCATTTCGCTTTGCTCTGCTTTCGAGGCAAAAGCGCGGCGTTGAATTCCGCCACTCAACACCCAATGCCACCAGAATTCTGCGGAACCTGGGGAACAGGACATCTTAACATAAGGTTCCCTCTGCCTACCCTGTTCTGTCCGGGATTCAGTGTGAAGCTGAAAAAAAATAAGGTTTTAGCATAGTTACTGGCGCTGATAGAACGCCACGATAACAAAATCCATACATCCAAATGCCACATGAGTCTCATTTACACACATCCACGTCCGCGCTAACACTTTACTAATGATACTAATATATCTATGGAAGTTTGTAACGAATGAGCGCGACTAGTCGTCACTTAGCGTGCCGCGAGTGTCACGCCCGAATGTTAATTACAACGAAACGTGTTTTGCGTCCTCATCTCGTCTACATAGATGTCATTATCTATTGCAGTGCCCGCATATAACAGGGTAGGTAGAGGAAATCTAGTGTTAACAAACTCCGTTCTCCACCACTTTACGGAAAATTTTCAAGAGAAGTAATGAAAATAATTTTAATATAAATTATTTTTAAGTAGGGATCGATTATTCGATATTTTTCAAGTACCCGATATGTGTGAATTGAAAAAAAATACTAAACAGCGCGCGTTGTTTAGTTACACCGTTAGAATGCAGTATCTTAGAAAAATAAAGAAACACTTACTTATCTTATCATCTGAATAATGCAAAAGTTTCTTCATTTCTATACAATTAAAGGAAATCTCGTTTAAAAGTTATTTCTTATTTGTAGTTACACTCTTTAACTGCTGTCACGTGCTGAAACTTTTCCCGTCTTCGTTCTTTGATATTCCGTAAGTAATTAGTAGTTTTCTTCACACGTTTTTATTTTTTACTTGCGGAAAGAGGAAAAATTGTACAATGACACTCTATCTACAATATTTACTCATTTTATAATAAAAGGAGTAATCTCTATATTTAGTCTAATATATTTTAAAGGTTTAATAACATAGGCTCTATAAATAAAATAAATATGAATCTGTAAACAATTGATTTGAAAAAAAATGGCCCTAGTGAGTTTTTTTCGTCAGGCACATATTTTTCTTTGCCGAATGCACATTTTTTTATGAAATGATGCAAGCTTAAGCTTTTCAACTTCAATAAGTTATACTTCCCGTTGAAATACAATCGTGAATTTGTATGAAACCTTTAATAGGCGAGTCGGACAAGCATTTAATTTTTTTAAATATTAAATATACACTAAAAGATGAAATCGTTATTCTTTGATTTGTGAATTCAAGAATAAAAGGAAGCGAATTCTAATTTTAAACAGTTCCTAAAACATATATGAATGTATAGATGTCATCCAGTAGTGGTATTTGTATCCACACCCTGGAGGCTGACGTACAGGGGGATTACTTTGATCTAATATTTGATTTGATAATGAAATAAAAGCCGTCAGAGGTTTGTTTGTTTGCTTGTTACGTGTCAACGCCTTTAGTAATCCTATTGAATTTTCACTCAAACGGAGCCTTTACCTACATAATAATAACTATTACAAATATTTGTAATAGTTATACGAGTATGTGGTACAGTTTACTATTTACTTTATTTTAAAAGCGTTTTAATGTTTCTAATTGCCAGATTTAACTAAAAAAACTTTTTTTTTCAAACTATATCCCGCATAGCAGGGTAGACAGAGAGGACCCAGTGTTAAAATACTCCGTTCTCCACTTTTCGCAAATTTTTTTTAGTGCAAATTGTCTTGGAGCGAAGAAATGATAATATTTATTAAATAATAATACATTCTCCCGACTGGGGATGGAACCCCAGTTGCCCCAGTACCACGACGACCTCAACTATAGATTTAGTAGTCTTCATACTAAAGAAATAGTAAAACATTAAAATAATTGAAATCAAAGTCTAAGTGCAGTGGAGTGTAGCTTTTTTATGGGAAAACATAAAAATGTTGATTTATCGAATCGCGACATAAGTTCGTTCCCTAACTGCCGAAGTCGACGTCATATGTCGTCAATTACAATCACGCGAGACTTGTCGGTGATAAGTTATGTTCATCCATCATGTTTACTATATGTAAGTATAGGTATATGTGTGTAAAGTTGTGGCTTCCAAACATACTTATTCAAATATAATATAGAGATTGCTATGTGCGGGATATAGCGTGAAGCTGATTGTGTAAAGTTAGCGCTTGTCATAAATGAAGGTCGAAATAACGCAAAATAATATATAAAACATATAAAACGGAACCATAGATGTTCCGTCGCGTCCGTCTGACCGTATATCTGTCAGTCTCTGTATGTCTTTGTCCCATCACAAATCAAAACAGTTTTTTATATATTTGTACTTATATATCAACGTAATATATAGCTATGACGCAAACGTCAAGATATCAAGAACATTGTAGACGACATACGACACACGTAATTAATGCCTGACGTCGTCGTGTGACAACCGTCGACGAGGTTTTAATGCTGATTTAATAGACATTTCATATTGTAAGTATTTATTTACGTATATATTTTATAGAATAATTTTAGTCGTTTCTACACCGCAAGGGATACAGCGTGAAACTAGTTTAGGTTTTTCTATAGTACTAAGTAAGTTGTCTACTGTGTACTCTTTAATTTTTTAAATTACTTCTAAGTAGTAAAATTTTTCATTCCTCCGTTCCAAATAATTCTTCTGTGTCATATTGCAATATACTTTTCTCTTTTTACTCTTCCTACCCCGCTATACGCCGAATACATTTAAAATATGATAAATTTAAAAGAGATCAACCTAACTAAATATACGCACTGACTCAACTTCGATTCCCACTCGGGAAAACCACCTACTTTTATATAAGTACTCACTTCGGTTACAAGACATAACACGGCGTTGAGTTCCAGTACTTAGGACGCAAAATATATTTAATTTTTTTAGAAAATTGTGCGGTACAAAGAGACGAGAAGGGGACGAACGAAAGGACGAGAGGTTCTCTCTATCCACATACGGGTTCTCCCAAAAAAAATATTTTTTCGCTCTTTAACGACTAAATAGTACCTGACTCGGCTAAAGGAAAATATCATTATATCGAAGCTCTATATTTATATTTATATGTATATAATAGTACACAAGGGGGTTCATACGGCTATTAGAGTGGCTCGCTCTCTCACTTTCCGCACACGTACATTGTTTGACGTGACTTCGAACTCTAACGCACGAAAACTTGATATTTCTTGATAACCTATTTTTTTTCTATAAGTATTGGTTGTACAGTTTCGTCGTGTGATGATTGCGTGCTTGTGACGGAACTTAACGAGGGAAAATGAAAAAAATGAAAAGTATTACCTTTTCCATTCCTCACTCACTTAGGACAATATATTTGGGATTCAATTCCACGCAGTATTTTTAAAATATATAATACCTGTTTATACTAGTAATATTTCACTTACAAAATCCACAACAACAAAGGATAAAGTATATCCGTTTAAAAATAAACTCACTAAATGAGATTTGGTAGGGAACCTCTACACACTGATCTGACAGAGCTGATCTTCGCAAATTGTGTTTGGAAGAACGGAAATTAAAAACTGGGGATGATGTGGGGTGATCTTTATGACGTAAACCTCTTCAACAGTCACTCAATGCATTTGAACGTAGATTAAACCGGTTTTAATCTATATTTTGTTTATTTTTGTGTTTTTTTTTTTCTATTTTGAGACCGTGTGATCGTAAACGTGATAGTTGTGGATTTGATTTCTATTTTCATCTTTTTCCTTGCTCTGGTAAAAGAAGATGAAGCGTTGTGCTCAGATGTTCTAGAATGATCCGCGAGGCTATTGAAATATAAAAATGGCTGGAAACTTCTCTCAAACCCACCACAGTCTCAAGCCCTCCATACCAATAGGCAAGATACAGTCAGCTCATTCCGTAGGAATCGAGAGCAGTACGCGAGGAAATTAAGAAATCATTGGCGGTAGTTTGATATATTAATTATGTCAAGAGAAACGAATGCCAACTCACTCTACGACATCTAATAGTTCCATTTAAAATTCCCTCTTAATAATACAAACAAGGAAATAGTTTTTTTTTTCTATTTCCAGGAGCAAGCAATATAATTACTGAATAATATCCACATTCCAATACAGAGACCCCTACCCTACGACCCAAAAACACTTTATTTAACCATAGCACACCAAATAAAATATATAAGTAATCTATTTAGTTTTTAGGACAACAAGGATGATATTACTTAAGTGCAAATATATGCAAATGAGTTGATTACTATATCGTGTAAAATATTTTATAAAAAAATTTTTTTTTGAAAATGAAATTATGAACGGTTACAGACTTTTACTGCTAGAAACATTTTAATTAAACCACAAAAATTCATCTTTCTCTTAGACTGACAGAAAATGCTCAGACAACCCCGCAGCATAGAACGCTAGAGTTTGGCTTGATGGAACAAAAATATTTTTTGTATTGCCTATGGGAAACGGATAAAACAGGATTTTACTATTTATAATTCACAAAAACAGAGGCGACCACTAGTTTATTATATTTTTAATAGAAACATTTCTAAGTAGCCTTGTTCTCGGTCATATAGTTCCCACTCACGCGGTGCCAATCTCGTGTAAAACAAAGGGTGTCAGTGTTAACGCAAGGTGAAGATTTACTCTCGTCTTTCGACATTGAATGTTGCACAGATATTGAGGCTAAGTTAGGTTAGTAGGGGTTTGTTTGTCTATGATTAAAAGTGTAGGTTCTAATTTGACGTGTACTTCGTGTTTATAATTATTGTAACAGTTTTTATGTGATAATGAAATAAGCATCCATTCTCACAAACTTTCACATTTATAATATTAGTAGGATAGGATAGGGATAGAGGGATTACAATTTGTGTTTTAAGGGATCCCTAACGGCACAAGTTTACGAACCTTAAAAAGCCTTCATATCAATCTGAAAATAATATCACATATTTAACTTTGCAGACCATTTGATACAAAATTCTTTGAGACAAATTTAAGCTTATTAACTTGAATAAATTGTATTTCCTGTTGACCTACAATTCACAACGTACCTGTGACAATCCCGACGATGTAGGTTCATTCCCACTCAGGAAAAAGAACTATATTCATTTTCTCGCTCAGGTAATAAAACTACGCATAGACTTCCACCACTCATCACGCAACGGTCTCGACAATGAGGTTAAACAATTAATATAAAGAAATACAATTACTGTGTATACAGATAAAGTGGAGAACGGAGGTGACACCAGGTTCCCCCGCCTGCTCAACCCAAGCTAAAAAATTATATTTGCTATGACATTATAGCGAATTTGTGATATTATAAAGTAGAACAGTGTCAAAATATATTTAATCATAAGTTAGCTGCAGTAATGTTATATGTACTAACAGGCTATCTAAGTTAGTATTCCTGTGTTGTGCGTTCCCGGGATTGACTCTAGAGCAACTTTATGAGTACTTTAATACTAATATCTTAGTATGTGCTAATTTAAAGCTGTTCACGCGTGCGGCGCGGTACATTTGTAACATAAATTAGTAATTATTTCCAGCATCATAAATCACGCTCGCGACAAACCTGCCTTATCTGTTTAAATCTGAACCGTCCGAGACCAGACGAGCAAACACTTAGACACGACAAAACTTTATAGGTATTATTTAAGTTTGTATTAATTAAATTAAATTGTATTAAATAAAGTGACAGGACACGCTAATACGCGCGTTCATAGACCCGTTAATAGATATAAAACATATTTTACTTACTTTACTTTAAAAGAAACGTAACCTTTTTATCTCTTTGTTGTCCGTATGTTTAATTGTCCAGAATCAACAAGCTCAGAATAATTAGAGTGAATCATTATGAATTACCAAAAATACAAAAGTTATTGAGTTGTATAAAATAGATACACTTATTTAATTTTTGCTCAGCATTTATGCCCTGAAAAGCTGCACCAAAGCACCAAAGTTGTCGCTCTTTCAATTGGTCAGTTATTGGTTCTATTAATTTGTTCATTTGAAAATATATCCTTATACACCCGAAACTTCTCTGTACAGTAGAAATTCTTCAAAAATAATAAAATATAAATTCCTTGAGACTCATCGCGGAATTGAGATTGAAATAATATCCATTCTTACAAAAGCAAGCTATGTTTCAAACGCTCGGTAAATATAAAACTGTTATAAAAATATGTGCAGTATTTTTTATTTCATGTATTGCCCATAAAAGCAAAATTATTATGTACATTTAAATATAAAAACAGCACTTTTCAGCTCGATAACTACTCGGAGGAATTCTCGCATTTTAGCCAAATAAGAACGCATCGTTGAGTATCGTCATTCAAAATGAAATATCTCAAAATTGGTAAAAAAATAGAAAAGAACGCGTCTTTAATCTGAAAAAGACACTGGCCTAAGCGATTCAAACCCACTATTATTACCGGAAAGCTCCCTAACCACGCTATGGCGTGTAAGCAAAGTAAAATAACATGCTTGATACATCACTAGAATACCTTTGGAGATAGTACAAGATGAGATATCGCGGGACGAATGGAAAATACATCAATTTCACTGACCACATTCCAAGTGTAGACCAAACTACAACTTACATGGTTGTAATACGACCCATTTTGAACCAAAGTTATTTATTCGAACCAAACTTTATTCACGTTGAGATTTGATTCGCCGCAGTGGGAGGCTTTCAAAGGCGATACAAGATGCACAAATTTTATTTCGACCCACTCACAATTTCGTTATGCTTCAATAAAATATATTTCGAATGCATGAAATATAGTCGCTTCGCTCGCACTCGTACATTGTTTTAGTTTATTTGTTTGTATGGGATTGGAAATAGATATGGCGATAGATATTTTGTTTTAAGTCAATATATTACGGAATGCACTAGACCATTCCTATTAGGTATCTATTTAAGCTGCGCAATAATCTACTTAATACTATTAACATTTCAACACACACCTGAGGAGTGTCTTTATATTTTGAAGTGGATAGAAAATATAATATATTTCTATGTATTTTGGAGTTAATTAAATTCGAAAAACGAGCGAAGCTGATGTCAAATTTATTACAAATATAAATAGAGTTATATTACTGCTGCTTTAGCAAATTTAATAGAAAGTATGCTCACAGATATGTTTGATTTTATAAGTGAATTGAAATGAACTCCGAATGAGACTCTGGACGTATCCATTCAAGAAGCTTCCAATTTAGCAGAAACCGGTTTAGGGAAATCTTGATATTATTTACCAAATTATATTTTGTACGTATGTTGTGTACGTATGTTGTGTGTGTATGTGTGTGTGCATTACAAAAGAAAATTATTTATCAAAAGCTCTGTGAATATTTTATGTTTGATAAAGAGTAAGTTCAAATTACAATTACGGTATATCTGTGTTTCGGTTTTGTGTCACGCTCATAGCCAAGGATTGTTCCCAGGATTTATGATAAATCTATTAACTAACTAAACAAAATTTAACATTGATTGTCTAAATCTGGCAAACAATGTCCTCGATAAGCAAAGACAGAGAATGTCTTTGACTTTTTATTAAATTCTCTCTATGTGAATGTAGTAATAATGTAGTAGGTACTATTCTAAAAATGGACAATTTGATTTGGCTAAAAGTTCTAATCTCAGGAACTAGTGGTTCAAAGTTCAAAAGAAAAGTTTGTGTTGAGATTAGGATTACCACTTATCGGGAATGATGAGACCCATTGTACTTACGGTTTGAGTTCGGGCAGGAGATCCCAGACAACTAGAAGTCTTATTTAATGTAAATAACTACAGACCACGCAGAGAAAGCAAAAGATAAATGTTACTAAAATATAAAATAAATCATGCAAATTTAAATCAAAACAAATATTTATAAATTTTAAGACACTGAAAAATGTAAAGTATTTATGAGTATTCGTTGAACGTTTCAAGAAGAGTAGGTACCAGCCCTCCCCGTTATTATTTATATATTTTACGTACAAAGCTACAAAAGCTAAAAATATTCTGTTCAATGCATTGTAACGAAACAAGGTCCTTTTCTATTTTAATCCGACGAACACTCATTTTACATGTTACAATCTACAATGTCTCTGAAGAATATTCTAAAAATTGTTAAAACAAATTGAAAATTTTCAAGGAATATACTTGAAATTTTTCTTTAAGAACTTAAATTTCTGAATAAAATTGTTTAAAATTTATGGGATAACAACCCATGTATTCTTTTCTATAACAATGGAATAGCTATTAATCTATTAAATGTTATAGTTTAATAATTATTACGTATTTTAACTTGATTTTTTACAGCTTTAAAAATCATAAATAAATTCAAAAATGCAGCTAATACCAAAAGGTTTTTATTAATCCCAGGGAAAAATCCCTGTATAAAGTTTATTTACTTTGTGAGAGCGAGAAACTGAAAATCTTTAATTCATTCAAGCGGGAATCAAATCCGTAACCAAAGCATTTCACAGTCATATGTAACAACAAGATGTAGGCAATATAATAAAAAATGAGTAGTTTTAGTATTTTTTTTACTTCTTATTATAATACTAATAAAAGCTGTTCCACGAAATGGGACACGAGTACATTATTATATTATGTTAAGGCTAATATCACTAAGATAGCATCCAATTTTCCGTGAAACTAAAATGTGAAAGAAAATTTCTATGTAAAAATTAGTGGAAGCTCTTTTATTTTTAGTTTCTTGTATGTAGAGCTGTGAACTTAATTCATAATTATGTTTAGTAATTTATATTTAAGCATATGTATTTTTTTTTCATCCTCACATTTAATTCCACAAACCAGTGTAAATACAGAGACAGTGTGGAGACACTTCGTTCTTCAAACTTTGCGAGTTTCGTAGTGGAACTTAATGCCGCAGATTCTCAAAGGTTTTATATAAGCAACAAGGAGTGTCTTAAGACTAGACTTCTGACCATACTGAGAACCAATAAGTCCATTCCCTTTAAACAAACATTCTCCATCCTGAATTCTCCAGAAATTGAGTATCGAGTGGTGGATCTCAACGCCCCGATCTGAATTATTACCAGATCGTTCTGGTAACGGTCCAGATATTTATTCACAGTAAATAAGAATAATAAATATTTAAATCCCATGAGTGGAAATTGAACCCATAACTGTTACATTCACAGTCACACGCAGCCTCCAATAACTTACGTAGATATATTCTGTACAAATCACCAAATATATATAAATTTTAATTGAACCCACAACTACCGTCATAAATTATTATTATATGATTGATATTTTTCCTTAGCAACGGCGACGGCGGGGCTCCGACGTAACTCATGTCGCGTCATAAATAACTGCACTAGAATATCGAGAGGACGTGACCGCACTACGCACTCAGGGCGGAGTACTGTACTAGGTGCTATAGCTATATGGCAACTCGTATATGGCAACTTGAAATTAATTTAGGCCCAGATTATATACTATATACTATATAACCTGTAATATATAGTATTACGCAGTAGAATAAGAAAAGAAAATAAAAAATTACTTCATATTCATATTATAAATCTGCATATTTTTTTTAGTTAAACGCTAAATTTCAAAGTCCGTAGTACATCCCGTTTTTCGTATATTTTGGAGCCATTATATGTTTCGGTAAAAAATTTTAGACAATTGCTCAGTGGCAACAGATATCTGGGGGCACGTAGTGTCCGTGCCATCCTTTCCTGGAACTATTTTGGCATATTTTCGTGGCCCTACTTGAGAATCTCTGGATAGATTAGAGTTTGTATATTATAGTCTTCTAGTAAGCTATAAGCACAAACCAGAACTTCCACATTTCAAACTTGTAGATAATATATTTCCGAAATCATTTGCAAAAGCAAAGTTTCACTATTTCGACATTGAATCACTCACGTACTCACTTTCTGATCATCAAAATAGAACTAGTAGTTCGTAGTAGTAGTTAGTATACCTAGAGAACTGAAATTTGGTACAGGCTTAGGGTTTAATGCTTACATAAAGAAAACTATCAAATGTAGGAACATCGAAGATTTGGAGTACCTGGTGACCCTAATGAGAAAGTGTTCTTACACTTCCCAGCCTCCCCTCAGAACTCTTCTTTTGATGTACAAAAATTGAAGATCTGGAATCTGATGAAGAAAAAAGCTCGCCTAAACTATGAGAGAAATGGAAATGACGTCTTAACAATAGTTATTCAGAGTGATGAGCGTCTCCTATTGATGTACACATGTATAAGAAAAAACAAGCCTATAAGAAAATCCGTGCCCACTATCCCCAGTCTTATCACTGGCTACGGAATGTTTACCAATTCTTCCGCTCAACCGCAGTGCTCAAAGATTTCAAGTAATATTCGTGATATGAGTAATGACAAAAGTCAAAAGTCACACAACCCGACTCGCTGGTGAGGTGATTTTCTCATTCGATACGCGGCGCCATAAATCAAATTGTCGACGTTCAACCGACCTGACGAAGACTACACCGACACCGACACCGACACCGACACCGACCCACTCTGCGACGTCAGTCGATAGACACTCACTATTTCCTCTGAATTTCCTTTGATGTTTGGATTAACTTCTGTTTTAATATAATTTTGAATGGCCAATTGTTTAAATCTCAGCTTAAATAACTTGTGGCATAATGAACATTTGAGCTTGAGTGAACTATGAACATCAGTATTGGCACTAATCTATATCTATATCTTTATATCTATATCTTATAGGTATATAAAATCGAATGGTCACTCACTCATCACGAAATCTCAGAAACTACATGTGCTAGGAATCTCAAATTTTGCATAGAAGTTACTTATAGGACGTAGGTGCTCGCTAAGACGGGAATTTGCAATATTCGATTTCTAAGGGGTTGTTTTTGGGTCGAAAGTTTGTATGAAACTTCGTTACTACAAATGCTAGGAGTCTTAAATTTTGCATAGACGTCACTAGGACGTAGTCATGGAGACAGAAATTATATTATTACCTTTAGTTAAGTGTTAGGTGTAGTATAAATATGATATTAATATTAACCCAGCGTTTAATTTGTATTGTCAAATTTTGTAAAGCTTTGATATATCAAGACAATGTATCCAGTGTCAAACCTATACAAAACTTAGCAATCTTCACTCAATTTATAAGAAACAATAGTTTTATTAGAATTACAGAGTAGGTACAGTAGACACACGATGATTGCGTGTTTTCAATTCCTGTATGAGCTCGTAATCGGTGCATTTATTACTTAATATATCATCAAGATTATCGGGGCGATTATTTTCCTTTTAACTCGAAGGTTGTCGGTTCAATTCTTATTTGAAGAATGAAGTATTTTATCTTTTTTTACTAGAATACAAAGCACGGCGTACCACCTACCTTCCTCTGCCTACTCTGCTGTGAATGCAATAATATAATATACAAGAATATAAAAAATATAATATTGTATACAAGTTAAAATGACACTTTGTATTTACTAGTTTATATAAGTATAATAAATAACAAGAGCGCCACATTACCGTCAAGTTTATAGTTAATGAGATATACTGAATAAAGACAATGTATCCTTAAATAGGACACACGAGCACAGCGAGCTCACGAGACGGCAGCCTTGGTACGGAAGCCGCGGGACTAATTAGTTACATTATAAGAACCTCACTTGGAATATCTCTGTAAAGGAACCTGCATCATTACTTAATTATTATTATCAATTCTAAGGCTGTCTTAGGGTTCCGTACTTCAAAATAAAAAATTAAATCCTTATAGGATCAATTTGTCATTCGTCTTTCTGTCTCATACCAAATTAGTACGAGAACTTACGGCCACAAGCTTACATAATTATTTTTACAAATTGTAAGTTTATCAATAACCTATTTTTATGAAATTGGTACGGAACCCTGAGTTAATCTGTCGGATTTGCATTTGACCGGTTTTTTGTAAGGATATGAAGATTGTAGAGAACCTACTCGACCATTCTCAAGTGTTTTGAGTAGCGAAATTCTTCACTTTGCCTTTCTAGAATTGAAAATTGCTAATTTTTATTTAAGTTTAAATATTACTACAAATGGGGATTAAACCAACAACAAACGCTTGCAATTGTTTGCATTAACTATGCTACAATACATTTCAATTTTAGTAGAATACCTACTAAAGTATTTCTTATTTAAGTTTCAACTACAGGTTCTAGTTAAGAACAGTATTGGTTACTGACGTTTGAAAGACAGTGCATCTACGAGTGTGTACCGATAGGAACAGGTTGCATAGATATTTTCTTAAAGAACTATCAGAGAGATATTTAGGGAGCAATCTTAGTTTACTTCTTCGCTTCGTTCCGATCCTTTACATTCTGGATTCAAGCAAGAGGGAATGTAGTATAAGAGGCAGGAGGAGACCTTGGTTGACGTTCAAGAATACAGTATCGATGATACAGGAGAAAGAAGTTGATGGTAGTGGACGAAGTGATAAAGCTATGCAGAGACCGCCGAAATAAAGGTGAGAGTAAACGTATAAAATATCAACTTTTTGATCAATTTATAACTTAAATTTATTATTTTCAGGAAATGTATTTATATTAATTTTGTAAAAATACAGACTGAAATTCGAAGTGGATGAAAAGAAATCTTATGGTTTAATTAGTATCTAATAAATCTCAGCTGTCATTAAGTCGACGTTTCTGACAGCCCTCTTTTTTAAAAGCTTTTATTTAACTTGCAATGTATGTATGTGGGTTCGGGTGAAATCTTGGAGCTCAATTTTGAAGTAGATATCGTCAACCGATTGAGCTGAAATTTTGTATACACGTTTACTTTGGATGACAATGCACGACAAAATATGTGACGTCATTCGAAATCTAATATGGCGGACCGTGCAAGATGGCAGAATAGTTAATTTTAATGTACTTCTACAATATGGGTATCAAATGAAAGGGCTCGTTGAGCGCAACTCGAAAAATAATGTGATGTCATTCTAAATCCCATAAGGAGGATATTGAAGATAGCCGAGTATCTATTTGGTCTACTTCTACAATATAGATATTAAATGAAATGGGTCGTTGACCGTAACTCTAAAAATAATGTGACGTTATACTAAATCCAATATGGCGGAACATCTAAGATGGCGGATTAGTTATTATTTATGCACTTCTGCAATATGGGTATCAAATGAAAGATCTTGCCGAGAACAATTAGAAAAATAATGTGACATCACTTGAAATCCAATAGAATTGACACGATTCAAGTTTTTTGTGCTTTCATATAATGAAAGGTATGTTCGTACGATTGAGCTGAAATTTTGTATACACGTTTGGTTTTGATGAGAATGCACGATAAGGTTTGTGACTTCATTCTAAATACAATGTGGCGGACCATCCAGCATGGCGGAATAGTTATATTTCATGAACTTCTATAATATGGGTATCAAATGAAAGGGCTTGTTGAGAGTAACTGAAAAAAATAGTGTAACGTCATTCTAAATCCAATATGGCGAACCATCCCAAGTAACAGAATAGTTATTTTTGATGCACTTGTACATTACGGGTATTAAATGAAAGGGCTTCTTAAGAGCAACTTGAAAAATGATGTGACGTCATTCTAAATCTAATAAGGCGGACCATCCAAGATGGCGGAATAGTTATATTTAATGCACTTCTATAATATGGGTATCAAATGAAAGGGCTTCTTGAGATAAACTTAGGAAATAATGTGACGTTATTCTAAATCCAATATGGCGGAACATCTAAGATGGCGGAATAGTTATTATTTATGCACATCTGCAATACGGGTATCAAATGAAAAGGGCTTATTCTCGGCAAATAATTAGAAAAATAATATGACATCTAGTGTGAGAAACCTTCTTCCTCCTGGCATTAATCCCGGCTATTGCCAGGGTCTGCCTTCCTACTCAACCTACTCCACTTTGCGAGCTCTTTTGCGTCCTCGGTGGTTAGATTGGCTATCATATCCTGCCCCACGACATCCAACCAGCGCTTCCTTGGGCGTCCAGGAACTGATATAGCAAGGCACTTGCATCCGACATAGTTCTTAGGTCGGCGCGTAACGTGGCCAAACCATCTCAGGCGGCGCTCTTGGAGCTTATTATCCGCTACGTCACGGACCCCAAGACTACCTCGAACAAATGTGTTGCGTATGCGGTCAGACCGCGTTACGCCGCACATCCACCTCAGGATCTTCATTTCCGTGACGTGAAGCTCCTGAGTGTGCCGAGATAGTGCTGGCCAACATTCGCTGCCGTATAAAAGAACCGGTCGTATGATGCTCTTGTATATCAGCCCCTTGAGCTTGGCGGTATTCTGTGGTCGCAGACCACACCAGTGACCTCCCGCCATTTGGCCCAGGCAGCACTTATCCTGCCATGGACATCGAGATCGATGCCTCCAGACTCGTGCATAACGGATCCAAGGTACCTGAACTTTTCTGACTTAACGCCTGGCTCAGGACCTATAAGGATCGTGCTCGTGTCCGGTCTCCCGCAGGTCATATACTCGGTCTTCCACACATTTAGTTTAAGACCGCTGTTCTCAAGCGTACCCTTCCAGAGGTTCACTTTACGCACCAGCGTCAGTCGGTTCTCGTCAATGAGTGCTATGTCGTCGACATACATCATCAGCCATGGAGGCTGCACTACATTGAATAAGAACGGACTAAGAGTCGAGCCCTGGTGAACCCCCACTGCATTCCTAACCATAGAAGCGGAATCGTGGTACATGTATCTAGTGTGAAAAACCTAGCCAGTGGTAACTAAAAAGTAAAAATTTTACGCGCGATTTACTTGTGTAACTAAACTAGTACTAATTTAATTATGTAAAATCTGCTAAGTTTCAATTTTTTTAATTTCAATTTAATTAAATATTGATTAGCGCGACAAGCTTTTATAATCATATAAATTGTGTACAATGAGGTTATGAGTTGATAGTTAAAATTTAAAAGACAAATATTATTTTCTCCTTTTTAGGGCGTTTAAATAAAAGCTTTTTCTAAAAATGATTTTTTGCTAATAATTTATTTAAATACTTTTCTGGTAAGAACAATTGTTTATTGCTAAGGAGGCTTAAGTTTTTAATAAAAAAAAGACGAATGATGTACCTACTGGTGGTACAGCGACTTCACTACAATGTGATGGTTGTAGTTTGTACTCAGAAGTCTAAATACTCCTACTTCCTACTCTGATAGAGTAACCAGCGCCTAATGTCAAGATTCTCAGTAAGAGTCCAGAACTCGAGGGAGAAAATCGCAATTTAGATTTATACATAACCAGTCTCGCCAGAATGCAAGCGAGAAAATTAAAAGATATATAATAATCATGTCCATAGAGAGAAGATCAAACCCACAACCAGCGTCGTCAGTCAAAAGCTGTCCACGTAAGCCTCAAAAATAAAATAAATAACTTAAAAACTAACAAAATAAGTAAAAATGGTAAAGCAAGAACTATTAAATAACAACATAGTGCTACGAGGAGGGCGTCTCGACAAAGTGAATGCGTATTAATGACGTCGAACGAGCTCAAAGGGATATGCTTCAATAGAGACGACTCGCGACTTGTCGATCACGACATTAACTTACACAACCAATTATACGCTGCGAATAAATAAATGAGGACGACCTTTGTTCACTAGTGTTGTAGTTATTGTTCATAAATAACTATTACCTATCATATTATATTGGATATTAAGTATGTTTGTGTTGTTAATATTTAAGAAAGTTGTGAGCTGGTTAGATATTATTTTTTAAAATATTTCGCTTAAAGACGACAAAATAGAGATCGGTCTGTAGTCTCCAGGGTCAAATCTATCTCCAAGTAAAGTAGCGCTATTTTGCAAGTACGTGCTCTCTGCCACTATTGTATTATCGGTTTGAATACAAACAAACTTATTTTAAGTTTATAATGTTAGAACATATCGGAATGCTTATAAGATCACTTGAGCCCTATTTATCCCTAACTTGTGTGGTGTGGGAGCAGTGAAGAAATCCAGCTTTCAAATCAACACACTCAAAGGATACGAGTTTTTTACACGATTTTGGCTATTGAATTTTTTTATTGAAGTCGCCGCCTAAGCACATTCTACAGCGCTCTTCCCGTAGACCTACCTATCATACAATTTGGCACAAAGTGAGAACTTACAATATACATTTAGACAAAAGTATTTTACATGTATAAAGGCATTTCATAGAAAAAATCATTACAAGCTTATATTTATAGTTTATTTAGTACAAAATAAGTGCATGCGGGCAAATTTAAGTTCGTCTACTTTTATAAGGTGTACTTCCCGTTGACCTGCAATACTGGCAATACTGAACCCTCAGCGGATACGACCACTTTGTTAATATACATACTGTGGTTTAAAACCACAATATTGTGCTATATTATATTTGTAAAAAATATAAAAGCTATGCGAATTGTGTGGTTTTTGGTGAAATTGAATTTTTGTTAAACATAAACTTTCGTGAGTTGAACTTACATAGCAACATAATTATTAAACAATTTTAGATATATCTATGTTTTTATAACATTATTTTTATATAGTAAAATGGAAATAACTAAGCATTGTGCATGACACATGACATATTCTTAATGTCCGAAACAATTAACGTGAGCTACAACCAAAAAAATCTTTAGCTTTATAATATTAGTATAAATTCTCATTCAAAATCTATGCGCGTCTCCCGTATACGGTAAATTAAACAGAAAGAACCTATTAAGACACTCCGTTCTCAACTTTCCACCAGTTTTTAAAGACAGACACTAAGCAAGTATAAAAGACTAGCTTGTCCAAGGTAACCATGTGGTGGTATGAGCGTGTGACCACTCGCCACATGTCTCTATCTAAGTTGTACGCAACTGTCATATCTCTGATCGTTATACCGTTTTATGGGCACTAAATTGAGAGCGACATTGTCTTCGAGTATCGGTATCGAGATCAAGCGGGCGTAGGATGATTTATAGTGACTAGTGTTATAATACGTTAGTAACATTGTATAGTGTTATGAAAAAAGTTTTTTTTTATATTATTACTTTTTATAGCTTCACAGAGGGAACCTGGGAACCTAATAAATAAATAATTAATTAAACATTTCGTGTCCATTAAGACACTCCCGTTCTCCAGTTTCCGCCGAATTCTAGATGTATTGGGTGAGTGTTGACTGACGGCACGCTTTGTCGATAACAAGTTACTGGACCGAGGAAATGAAAATATTAAATATTTACATACATATACAACAATTATTAGTTAGTTTAATTAAAATCGACGAATTTACATATATAAGCAATTATATACGAAAACTCGCCAACTTTAGAAACGGCTTAACAAAGTAGTCGTCGTTTTGCTGGAACTTGTGCATCCCACGAGTCCTCCGCAAACTTTTACTATGTTGATATTTAGGTCAATCCGTAACAAAACCTGTTTCTAAAAAGATATTTTCACTGAAAATTCGTAGTCGTGTCTAGAAAGTTTTTTTTACAATAAAACTTTTGTAATCGTGTCAGCCAAATCGAATTGTTTGAATTGTAAAATTACTATAAGGCAACGCATTCTAGCGGCCAGATCAAGGTAATCATCACATCAACGTCATGCTGTATTCTCATACACCAGAAGGATAGAGGGAACCAAGTGTTAAGACGCTCCGTTGCCCACTTCCGCCGAATTGCCTGTTGAGTGGCAGAACTCCACGGACTTTTTGCCTTAGTGCCAGAGCGAAGAAATGAAAATATAAATAAATAATAATTCATTCCCTCGAGTGGGGATGGAACCCACAACCGTCGCGTTCACACCTTGTGTGTTTGTGCCATAATAACATTTATATTCATTGTTTAATAAATATTACAGAAAAGTATTTCAGTAATGTCCATTAAACATTATAACTTTTATAGGTATATACATTTAAGTAAAACTAACTATATATTATGTAAAACTATTCTGTTACTGAAAGACTGATAGAAAATGCACAGTTGAAACTACACGGCGATGAACGCTGCCACTGGCATTGACATGTTGATTTCTCGGGGAGTGTAGGGGGTAGATTCTACCCTAAGAAAACATTTCCTGAAATATCTATGAGACAGTATTTTAAGTTTAACAGTTCAGGCAAACACAATTGCGGGTGGTAGTTATGTAGTTACTTATAAGTACTATTACTAAAGCTGAGCATGAATTATAATCATTTATCCCTCCCAGTGGGGCACGCTTATAGTCACAGTGTGCGGCCATGTCACGGCGGCCTCCTTCATTCAATATAGAAAAACATTAATTAAAGAAAGTCTCTTTTATCGACCACTATTATTTTATTAAGAGTATTTAAAAGATTATATAAAATAGAAACCATACTGGTAATTAATGGTGTGTATACATATCCCTTGATTAAATTAATTATTAATTTTGTTTCGAAATTAAAATTGTTCATTTCTAAATGCCAAGTAAAGTATATGTACGTAACAAAGAAACTATTCTTATGTTAAAGGTCGAAAGCGAAAGCCTTACATTTTCGTCACTGCAAAGTAATTGAAGTTTTATTTGATTCTTCTTACAAAGTTTTCTTTAACAAAAATGTATTCCGATACAAAATCCCTTTATTAAAAAAATTGAACACTCCCCAAAATTCGCTCCGAATGTATTTTCACAGGAATTTGTTAGAAGCTTGCTTTTTTCATTTCGTTCCAATATATTTTATCAATCGTCAACTGTAGGGATGAAAGAATGGCATTAAGCTTTTCTTTGTCGAATTTCCTTTAGGAAACATGTTGGATTCAAGAAACAATACATCAAACGTCGTTTTGTCTTAACCCGATACGAATTTATTATTTCAGCATTGCTTCACATGAAAAAATATTCTGTCATGTTTATAGAAACGAGGTTTAACGAGCGGGAATAGAATGTATACCCATCGAGCTTACAGGCGGACGTCCTCCCACTGCGCCGCCACGGCCTCTTTTACTCGTTGTAATCATGCAATTTGAATATACAAAGTTTGCCGCAATCGAACACACGAAATAAATAGCAATTGTAGTTCAACAAATATTATTTACTCTACGAACATTTATATAACGTTATTACTTCAACAATACAAAAGTTGTATTAGCAGTAACTAAGTTTATATATTTCGTATTCATTTGTATTCCGTAACCGTTGCGGTTCAAAAATAAAAAGGCCGACGGCATATTTAAGGGATAACTTTGTAAACTTTCATTAAAATAACAAAATGAAACATGTAAAGTAGATACAATCTGTCTATAATATTATATTACATAGAGAATACATATTACTTATAAATGTTGAAAGGTCGCAATCTGCGAAAAGAGCTCTTAACGCCTACGAAATGATTGATCTCCGTTAATGCGAATTGGCTTCTTTGTCTACTTACTTAACATCTTAACTTACTGTCCAGACTATATCATCTTTATCTATGTTTTATATTATGTAACCAGTATTTATTATGTACATTGAGTGAAGGGAACAAACTGCACTGCACTACAGCAGGCAGCAGTCGCCGGGGTTCCACACAATGCGCTGTATTAACCTAGATACATACAAAATGTCTTTTCGTTATTCAAACAAGCTCCTCGTATAATTGTTAACGGAAGCAAAGTTAGAAACCAAATAAATTCGAGATCCGGACTTCCCTCCTCCAATTCCTAATTTATTCTCCGACTTTTTCTATTCATATAACTTCTCAGCCTCCATTCAGCTCAGTACGCCTCTTCAAAACAATGTTGGAGGGCCGAACCAATTTTTAGGGATTAAAACTGTTTTATGGTATTGTATATATGTACGCTGTAAGACTCAATACACTGTTCTTTTTCGTTTTGATAGAAGAAATATGATTTAAGCGATAAAAAAATCTTTAAATAAATTTTAGTTTCAATATTTTTATATAACGGTAAGTAAATAAAAATAAGTTATCTTATAGAGGTCCCTCCGTCCTCGTTATAGTTCGATGAATGAATATAGAAGGACTTGCTGAAGTCAGTCGTTATCTGAAATACGCACTTAGGAGAGTGGAGTGTACTTACTGAATTTATCTAAGCATCAAGATATGAACAAGAAAAAGTACTCGTCCAAAGAATGAGCACGTCACGTGACACTTCACTTAACGTTATCAGATATCGCAGAACTTTCACAAACTTCGTTCACAAAATCTTTTAGAATATAATTGTATTTCAATTGTAAATGTGACGGTTGTGTTTTTCAAAATAAGTTTCACATCACTCAATATGTGGTAGCACACACGGTCGCCGAGTCGCGGCGACGTCTCGTATTACGGCGGATGGCGCCCAGCGTGGGACCGGCGCTGTCAACACGCGCGCTGTTGACGGCAGGCGGGCGGCCACTGCCGGCTGCGCACGCCTGGACCCGGGCAGCCCCCTACCCCGTCCCCCCTCGCCCCCCCGAGTTGCAATTCGGCACACAAAAAAATCACATCAGAAGGAAACCTTTCCCTGTCGCTGAGCTTCAATGATCACCCCTTAAGTCTTAAGTCTCAGATATTAGTTACCGCCAGCGCGCCACCTAATGAGCCCGTTAGCTTGAGTAATGCGCGGATCGTGCGGCGGTCGCGGCCGCTCTCTAATTTATAACGTTTTTGAATCAAATGCTTATGTAAATTCAGTTTCTGAGTAGAAGGTAGAGAAGGCATTTTGTTCGCATCCCGACACACTTGAACATCAAACATCAAACAGGGATGAGTTCAAAGCGTCTTTTGTCTTATATTCACATATTATTTTTCCCCTCGTCATTTACGTAACTTTTTTTTTATTTACATACAAAAGTTATGACGGTTATGACGACCATTTTGTATACGGTATTGTACAGGTAACTACTATGTAGTGTCTTTTTGTTATTCTAAATTTAAATTTTATTAAAATTATCATAATATTATATTTTTTCAAAAGATTTTGAAAAGTAAAGTAATAGCAGTAAAAGTACTTACTAATCGAATTTTCAAAAAGTGCTAAATCAATGTGTTTGATAAATAAATTAATTAATTTAAAAACTGCTGCTTTTAAATTAATTAATTTATTTATTTATAATTTATTTATTTAACTTATATTCTGTAAGTGTACTTGAAACCTTAATAATAATAAGTAAAAATATTATTGAAATATTAATTATGACTAAAATTTTTGTATATTTTAATTACAAAGAATTATTCTAGTAAGTATTCTGCCACTTAACACGCAATGCCTCCAGAATTTGGCAAAAGGTAGGGAACGGAGTGTCTTAACACTAGGTTCCCTCTGCCCGCTGTGCTGTGTGGGGTACAGCGTGAAGCTGATTTTTAGTAAGTGTACTTTAGAAACTTGTTTGAACAAAATAAATCTTGAAAAGTATATTGTCAAGTATTATAAAACTGTATAAGAAGAAAATTGTCGTAAAATGCCTGGAGCAATAGTTTATCCCACTTAGATGGAAGTGTGAAACGACTGGGAACCACTTCGCAGTTCTTATTGTCAGTACAGTAGGTCGGCAGGACTAGAGGGGGGGAAAGAAATGGCATAAACTGCTATATGGCATAAATATATATAATGGCATAAAATACATATATGCTGTACGCTTAAGGTGGTCTAATTTTCCGTTTTCAGTTATGTGTTTATTTTCAATAAGATGTTTAGATATCTTATTGAAAATAAACTAGGTTACTGATTGTAATAATTAAGTAGAAATATATTATGGAGATAATTACAAAATATTTAAATAAAAAGATTTTTCAGTTAACAAGATGAAAGTATAAATTAGGATGGTCTTTTATACCAATCTACTACATGATATTTCCACGATTTCTCTATTCTATACTGGAGTCGAGATAGTTTGACTGGAACAGGGTGAAACTGGTTCAAACCTAAATTATATTAAACGGTTATTCAAAGTAGTGGGCTGTACGAGCACAGAGCACAGAGCACACGAGCCAATGTGTCATTTTGTTATCGGAGGTCAGCGGAGACTTACGTGTCACTTGTGTCGATAATGTAAGTTAAGAAAATTGTTAATTTCCATGTATTATTTTAAGATTGTCTTTCCATGTAATATTATTTTTTTCTTGATTTTCTTAGATATGTCGGAGACAGTGGGCTCCATTTCTTATTTATATATTCTGCTTTGCCATACTTAATTATATATGGATGTAGAATTTTTAGTTTTGACTTAATTACGCGGAAATTTGCAAAAATGAGCTTATTTAGTAAAAATATAAACATTATATAAATAATGAACTTAAATTTGAACTGTGGAAACAATATTTTTTAAGACACTGGTCATTTCGAGAGCAATCCTCTTTATACAAAAAATTCTACGGGCTTGTTTCGTATACTTATAAATTTTTCCTAGCATAATATATGGCAAATATCAAGATTTTCCATAATGAAAACATTTGTGTAGACCGCAGTAGTTATAAATATATTCAATAAGTAAATCACTCCAAAGAGGATAACCATCGACTTAGTATAAATACAAACTTTTCTTTATTGCAACAGAGATTATATTTTAACTTTATGTTGAAAATTTAAGACACAACCAGCGGTAAAGGAGTTTAATGAATGAAGCTTATGAGCAGCTTCAGTTAAGCTTACTGCTATTTCGCTAATTTTATTTCAAGATGAATTACGTTCGTACTACTTAATAATTTACAAACAATGTTTAAACAAATATAAATCTACGTCTTATCTCATATATATTTTTATATGTTATTTACCTTACTTTATTTATCTTACTGGGAACGTGTTGGTTTTACGACTACTTTAACTACTCTGGTATAAAGGCAAGGTGAAAATGAAGCAGCAAGTTGAGGTCCGCCGTCTATTGAAAGTCAGATGAGGTTCCCTCTGTCTCCCTGCTATATGTAAGATACCAAAATATGTGTAAACGTTAATGAAAAATGCACGTGCAGAATGATAAAATATAGATATATTTGTCATGCAACTACCATACGTCCCATATTCCACGATATCACATAAATAAAGTAAAGCTGCACACATTCGCTATCTCGTAGCTTTGACGCTACGCCGTAGCCGCCGTAGCCGTAGCTGTAACTGTATCTACGCGACAAAAGATTCCCTGCTGCAGTGATCTAGAGAAAACCATCACAACACTAATATTTCAGTTCAAACCTTTGATTTAAATAAAGCACGCAAATATAAACTTTAAAGCTCAATCTTAAAGCTTAGTTCATAGTAACTAAAGAATATTTCACAGGTAATATATTAGAAGCGATCGATCGTAGACACTGTATAGTAGGCAATAAAGTTTACATTTGTGTATTTATTGTATCCGATTCGCACCTACAATTCGGTATCAGGTCTTTTCACAAGCCTTTGTTCCTAATGTTCATTACGTATTCGCTGTGCCGTTATTGAGGGTAGATATACATTTTATAGGTTTTATTGTGTATATTGCTTCTATTGTATGGATTGCGATTTGGATTGTATTAACAGCGGCGGCTACCTGTTGTTTAGGGCTCTTTGTGGAGCGTTTATTTTTTTTCGTTTGCTATTTTGAAAAAGTGTTTTTACTGTCTACGAGTGAACATTTTGCAGTGAATATGATTTTGTTCAAAAAATACTGATGTTCATGGCAGAGGTAAATAAGATGGGATGGATTAATATAAAACGGTGATGAAAATACTTTTATATATTTTTTATGTTGTAAGCACAAAGTTTCGAATTTAAGAAAAAAACACTTAAACACTAGTTAAGCAATATTAATATAAACTTAATTGTCAGATTTTTTTATTAAAAGATAGCTAAGAGTATAATAATTAAAGAGCAGCTACCTACCTACCTTTCTTTTTCATCGACTTCCTATTGCTATTGCTTAGTAATTTACTGAAAAGATTATTTATAAAGTTCAAAGATATATTTTATGGAAAAATATAGTATCAGGTTTATTTTCAAATGCAACTAAGACATGCTTTATGTACATCAGCAACATAATTAAAAACCGCTCTAATTTTCAACGCCTTTTTAATTGTGAAGAAAATGATCTATATATTTAAATTAAAACTAAGTATGTGAAAGATATACTGTAAAACGTCGTGGAGCAACATATAATGTGATTTTTATCCTTGAATTAGATATGTAATAGTTATGAAATAAGTAAATATTTTTCTAATACGACATTTTTTGTAAAATCATATAAAATTAATGAATAATTAATTAATGATTAATTTTACTGAGGCAAGCATAGGAAGCAGGTCTCTCTAGCCTCGGTATATCTTATTTCCTAGGAAAATCCAGCGACGATGGTACTGAAAAAATTATACAAGGTCTTCAAATGAGGTGCCTAAAGACATAAATTAAAAATATAAAAATAACAATGAACTTTTTTGCATGTCTTGTAGTGACTAGAAAGAATATAAAAATTAGTTTATAATTGCATATTTGTCTTTGTATACTTTCAATATTCATGATTAATTGACTTTCAATTTTCTTCCTTTTTAATTTGGTAGTTTTCAAAAAATAATTATTAAAGGACAATAAAAATTGTAGCTTCATTCTTTTTGCAGCATATCAGAGTGGGTTCTCTCTGCGATCTGCCTACCCTGCTATATGCGGGAAGCAGCATGACGCTATAATAAAATCTAAGCGCAGTTCAATATTCCTTCCTCTTAGTTGATTTGTCTTAAAGTATCAGCCGTAAGCCGACAGACTGTAAGGCCGGCAACGCACCTGTAGCTCCTCTGGTGTTGCACGAGGTCGGGGGCGGCGGTGATCACTCTTCGCCACCACAGCGACGACTCCTATTAGCATACCTCATATTTATATTATTTATTGTTTAATACTTCACCCGCGGCAATAGCTGTGTTGCCCTTCTAGATAACCTGCATGATTGCTTAGCTTCACTTGAGGTAAGCCAAACAAGACATGGTCGTTTTATGATACGCTTCCTAATTGTCTTAAATATTGGTATATCTATATTATTATATGGACTAAATAATAATTATAAGGTACTAAGATTTTATACTCTATTTATATTTTTTACTGTCTTTCTTAATCTCTGTTAAAGGAGATCAAAGTGCTAAATAAAATAAAATATGCGGTGCATATGTAACTTTGTTACTTGAATATGGTGCGTTCACGTGTTGGACGCCAATTTTAAAATACCTTCCCTATAACTAAATATTAAGCTGTGGAAAGCTCTTTAAAAGCTTTTAAAACCGATTTATTCAAAATCTATATTTCTCTATTTAACAAGTAACAAACTATTCCGACAGCTATAATTGACTGCGCTGAAATACTGCTATGCATATATTGGTGCAAACTTTTCGAGGTAATACAGCTTGGATTTATGGTGAAATAGGTTATTTTGCTGCTATAGATTGAGTGGTAAAAGATAAGGAAATTTACCATGGTATAGTTTCAAAAACTTACTTTACGACTGTTTGTCCGAGTTAATCTCAGGAACAACTAATTTGACGTTTAAGAGATTAACACTGAAAGATCTCCGTTACATTCACAATGGAGATGTACAGTTCCACTACAGTCCGTAAGGGACCGAGGCGCGACTCACACTCTCACTCTACATAGGTATTAAGCCATTCCTTTTTACAACATTATCGTACGCGCGGATTGGAAGCAAATCGCTCGTTTTATTTTTATTTCATTCCACCCTTGTAAGTGAAAAAAGCTCTAATGTTCTTTATATGTACGAGTATAGGTTGTGGTCGAGACCGTTGTAAAGACGCGTTCATCTTACGTAGTGTTAACAGCATAATAAAACACTTTAGACATTCCTGTTTTTAAACAAATTAGCTATTTATTTATGTTTAATACGGTTATTCATTTTGTTTTATTTCTTGAATTAGGTTCCATAAAGAGTGATTGTAATTAAACCAGAATTAATGACAATATCATCATTTTAAATAACAGACCTTACTAAAACTCCACTTTTTTATAATTTTTGATTAAATAGAAAATGTTGGAGGTGTGCAACTCCTCGTTTTACTTATACGCATTGTTTTTTTTAAATTTATATAAGGTTTTCATATAACTACTCTGGCATAAAGATAAAGTGAAAAAGGAAATGAGAGCTTGGTTTTTTTATTATATGACAACACTTCTCCAAGATGATCACTAAATAAACAAACACATGAACACATACTATTCATACTATACAAATAAATAAACATGTTTTGCAAACGTAAACTTTATTAAAGCTATATAAATATGGGCCAGCAATTTTTTCCAATATTTAGCCGCGCGGGTAGTTGGACAGTGTTTACACAGTCGACGGATTAATTTCGAAATATCTTCGACGCCTTTTAAATTATGTTGAAACCGAAGCGACACGTGTCGGTTGTCCCAATTCTTTGTTCACAGTTTTATTAATGTTAATTATTAAGCAACATAAATCTTTATTAACAAGATGGCGCAGTGGCACAGTGTGTGACTGTAAATGCAGTGGTCGTGGGAACGCTTCCCACTCGCGAGAATGAATTATTTTCGTTTTAGTAATAAGTCAAAACACCATTGGTTATCATAATGTGGCAAATCGACAGTCTTCATAATATAGTCTTTCCTCTACCTGTCCTACGATATGCGACAAACAAGAAGTTGAGCTACGTGAGTTCGTATGACTACGTCACCGCGGCGCGCGTGGTTCGTGTACATTTGTGTTTAATCGCTATTTTGTTTACATTACAAATAACTCAGTTAGTTTTTAAATATTTTGTTGTTAGTTTTATTTATTTCAATATTTGCATTTACGTAATGCTACTATACTATAATGCTGGTCATACGATACCTACTATATTATCCACCATCGCGCACCATCATGGCACTGCTAGTACATACACAACATAGAGGACAGCGTTGGGTTCCATTGTTACTGACACATATGTAAATGATAAACTATTTTTATGCAACGTAGCCTGTTACACACATTTGGACATGTCGTCTTCGAAGCTTCAGCCTAGTGTTAAGATTTCATTTTGTCTTTGTTTATTTTCTGTCCAAAATTAAAACATTGTGTGCTGAATGACGAAACTTAACGCCGCGGCTTGTTCTGCTTGCGCAGGTAAGTGAAAAAACATTGGACGGTAAAGAATGACACGGACAATAATTATAATATATAGAAATATGAAAATATCATATGTATCTATTTAAATATACGTTTTTTTAGCTTCACGTTGTATACCCCATTGTAGCAGGGTAGGCAGAGGGAGCCTAGTGTTCAGATACTCCGCTCCTAGTACAAATTCAAAATCATTTTATTACACACAAATTCTCTTATTTTTAAAAGATTTATATACATAAACATTTAATTTTAAAAAAACTGAAATTTTATAATAAAAGAACAGAGGCCCGTCAGCACCTAAAGCTCTTTCACACAAAGCTCTAGAAATGAAGTATTGACAGTATAATTGGCGTCGTCCGCATTAAACAAAATATGTTTGACTTTACACAAAGCTGTTTTTGGCTGGCTTTGAATATACGTAATATTCTCTGCTACTATTCTACTATTTCTTTATATTTATGGATATTATATATACTTTTAAAGACTGAAATAGTGTAAATTATAATAAAAAATCAAAGCAAAAAAAGAAAAGACGCCATTTGCCCTTATAAAAATTCTCAACACTTTTCGAGACATTGAATATTTAGTCGCGGAACTTAACGCTGCGTTTTGATATCTTACCAGACCGTTACAAATTAAACAACGGAAACGCCACGATGACCACTAAACATCAAACCAAAAATTATTTTTATTATTTATTTTAGCATATATTTTGTCAAATATAAGTAAAAGTTTATAAAACATATTATAAAGTAGACTGTGGAACAAGCTATAACTATTAGAGTTGTCGCGGAACGTTTCTGCATACGAATATTAGCATATTCTCACCCAGAGCTAGGATTTTGGGACTTGAACTTGCTACTAGTGTAATTGGCGTGGCTTCACACGATTGTTCACTTATTACGAGTTTGGATCGTGAAACAGGGTATTCTCGGAGCTATTTATATGTAAACGCTAACTATGCCCTAAGTCTGTTTAAACGAATGCCAGTTCCACTAAAGTTCAGGCGTCTTCGTTGTTTAGAAGCCAGCGGTTGCGACACTCGCAGGTGCAGGTGCAGGTGCTGGTAACTTACGAGTTTGTTTTTCAAACCATTAACTGCAGCTTGGAATAATGCAACTTTTACCGATTTTTTTATTAAAATTACAAACGCTTATAAAATGATGAGTTGTTTTTAATTATAAAATATTTGTAATAAAGACTGTCGTTGCGCAACGGGCGGGCTTCTAACTGTGACGATGCGACAATTGTTGGTTCAATTCCCACTCGGTAAGAAAAGTTATTATAAATTATCCGATTTGGTACCAAGACAGAGCGCAGCATTGAGATCCGCCACTCAACATGCAAAGTTTTGAAAATAGGGTGGAGAATGAGGGTCACAGCATTTTAGCACTAGGTTCCCTCTGCTAGCCCTGCTATGCGGGTAAAAGCAAGAAGTTGATTTTTATTGTTTTTTATTAAGTAACTTTAACTGTGAAAATTCACATTTTATTAATTTAATCTGGCTGAAAATACATTTAAAACTTAAGTTTTCCCCTGCAGTGGAATCTGAACCCCAAACAAATGGGAACTTGAAAGTTTCAGAGCCATAATTGTATCTCTACATGTAATATGTAACTAGTACATGTTAAAGTAACCTTTGCATGCGCGCTTGTAGCTTTTGTAAAGTAAGGTATCTTACTGTCTTAGTTGCTTGTTTATACTGAAATCCAAACCTAGGACAAGACCAGACTCAGGTTAGCATAAAAATAAATTGTGTTATAAAATCTCTTCAAAGGGCACGGAACCCTACTAAGATCAATGCAGGACATTAATCAGTAAAAGTATTAATCATACTGAAAAAGGGTCATTTACAAAGAGAAGCAAAAAAATTTGACACTCAAAACTAATAGTAAACTAACATTTAGTAATATATAATCCCACTATGTAGCTTACACTCTCTTCTCTATATACGCTCTCTCGAGAGAGTATCTAAACTGGAGTAATGTATTTTTTGAAACACCTCCCTGCACGATCTGTAGAGGTGTGGATGGAAGTAAAGAAGCGGGCGGAGATAAGAACCACCTTTGTCCAATGTGCGATTGACTTCGATGTAGCTTTAGAACTGCAATGGCTATGAAAATAGCGTTCAAATAAATAAACTCTACAGATAGAAAAGTAGCTTTATGGTTTGTTCTGTGTACTAGCGTAGATCCAGGGAATCTGGTGTTAATATACTCCGTAGTGTATTTCCGCGCTTCGCTATCTACCATTTCCCAAAGTTGGCCATGAGAAGGTAGTTATAAATTAAATTTCATTAAGAATTTCATTAAGAAATATCAACATGTATTAATAATATAGGCATATTGTAGCGCTCACATCCGCCATTCAACAGCTATTTACAACGTCTCCAATTTGAGCGAAAAGAAGAGAATTGATTTTTTATACCTACTTCTTTCTGCCGAAGCAAAGAGTAAATTTTCTTTTTCACATAAAATATTTTTTAGAATACAGAACACAGAGTACAGTTCGTGGCTCTATTGCAATCGTCGATGGAGTAGTGAGGTATAAGTAGTTTTCCAGCTCGACTCTACTCCAATAACGAATGTTTGGGAATACGACCAGTGATAGCTGATAACGCCACATATATTGTGGCGTCACACGTCTCTCCATGAATCCTTGTGTTTTTGGTATCTTGATCTTAATTTTACAGTAATACTTTAAGTTATTTTCTTATTTATAAAATAAAATTAATACGTATAATATACATGGGACCGTCGTGATGCAGCTGCTCAGCATCTCATTGTAAACACGATGGTAGTGCGTTCGATTCCCAATTTGGCGAAAGAACAAGACACAGCGTGGCGTTGAGTTGCCCCACTCAACACGCACTACCTAGTGGGCCATTGCGCATCCTACCTTGCGGGAAAAGCGTGAAGCTAAAAATAAATTGAGCCGGTTGGTTATAACAGAATATAAAAAAATTATAACCATGTTGAATACTAAAATAATAATATCAAATATGGTGTAATAAAGTATTAAAATAAATAAATAAATTAATTAAATTTAGTAATGAAAAAATATAAAATTAACAAAGCTGAGAAAATATTTCCTATGAAATATTTTTTTGTATATTACACAAATATATACATGCAACAAATCATGTTGAAAAAACAAATTTACGGGTTTCCCCCAAAACAGATACTTTGTTCAGGTTCAGTTTTAAGTTGTTTATATAATACACACCCACCTATTCCTTATCTTTTATACATTAAAGTAAAAAAAAAACTCTAAAACTGCTCCACCGGTTCCATACGATTAGTTTCCCCCAACTAAATAAATGGTCAGCAACACAGTGGGGCATAAAGTTGAAAAACAGTGGCTTAAAGTCCCGAAGCGACACATTGTTTCGGCTTTCGTTATTGTCTCGGAGCAGACCAATTAAAACTTTGGAACAACGCAACGTACAAAACTCTATTATACTGTTATTAGCGGCTAACTCGTTTACATTCAAAGATCCTGCTGACCAGGTGCTGGAGGTGTGCTGTTAGTGCTGTTTGTGTTTGTGTGTCGGAGTAGGGGGGTCGTATCGCACAAACATCAGGAGTGGAAGGTAGATATGACTTATATTATCTTCTGTACTTAAACGATGTGAAGCTCGGGGCAGTGCCTGGGGCTTGCGACCACAGGTGTGTATTTATATCAAATAATAGCCAATGAAATAAAATGAAGCCAGACTTGAGGCTAGTCGTGTCCCAGGAACATAAGAAGTGATAAATTGTGGATTCGATTCACACTCGAGAAATAGTCATTTTCCATATTTCCATTCAATATTTAATATTTCCATTTCCCTCCCTCTGGTAACGAGGCAATGTGCGGCATTGAGCTCTGCTACTAAACAACAACACCCTCCAGAATTCGGTGGTAAGTGAAGAATGAAAGTGTATTAATGAAAACGGAGTGTCTTAACGCTTTCCAGGTTCCCTCTGCCTACCCTGCTATGTGCGGGATACAGCGTGTAGGAAAAAAATGAAGTAATGATATAAATGCGATAACACAGCGACTCACTGTAAAGGTGATGGTTGTGCGTGGTATTCCACGCGGGAAAATGAATGTGCGAAGTGCGGGAAATAGTGAATGTAGTATCTTCAGTTAACTTAAATTCCTTCTGCTTACTCTGCTATGAAAGAAAAGCATGGAAAAAATATTAGTATAACTAACAATACATTAATATTGAAGAGTATAAAATAAAAGAAAAAAAAAGGAAAATCAAATATTTTTTAAATGAATATTAAATTAGATGATTTTGACTTTGATAATTAAATTATATATTTTGTTTAAATAAGAGGCCGTTAAACCACTTACATACATGTCTTAGTACAAAGTTATATTCTGCCATTTAAGCATGATGAGGTCATAATATATTTGATATTCTCGCTTCGCTCTCTAATATTTGAGATAATGCGTGTTGAACGACGGAACTCAACGCCGCGCTTTATCCGCCACAAAAAGTATTAGAAGCAAATGAATTCGTCATATTTTAAATAAACTTATAACATTAGTAATTGTGATTATATCTACTCTTCTTCGTCTCTAACAAAACTCCCCCCATCCTACACAAAGCTAATTAATTATAGTGTTAATAGAGGAAGTCATGAAGGCGGGACAAAAACCGTGAATGTGTAAAGTTAGAGCTAATTGAATAACTTGGAGCTCTGCCGCGTGCCTGGAATCCCTACCTGGGATTACGATGCCATTTTATTACCTAGATTACTTGCTTGCTTTAATATTACCTATAGATTTGCCTTAGAGTATGTATGTATGTATTTCTATAAAAAATAGCTTTTAAGTAAAACAAACAGACAGGGGTGTCGTCGTGTAGGGGCGCAAGCATGCGACTGTAAATACGACAGGTTGTGGGTTCGATTACCACTCGAGGAAATGAAACAAATGATATTTTTATTTCGTTATTCTAGTATTGAGGTAAATCCCATCGTTAAGTTTCGCCACTCAATACGCAATGCCTCCAGAATCCGGCGGAAAGCGGAGAATGAAAGTGTTTTAATGGGAACAGATTTGGTTAAAAAACTGAAAAGAGAGTTGTTGGTTTGATCTCCGCTTGAGGTCATCACGTCTTAAGTTCAGGGAATTGTCTTGACGCAGATAAAATCTAGTTCTTTTTGTCTGTCTACCCTGCAACATTCGAAATAATGAATAAAAAATAATACTGTATTTTTATTTTCGATAAATAATAAATCTAAGAGATGAGAATGCAGAAATAGAGTTATATTTAGAAGACGCTATTTACAATAAAAGTCATTTAAAATATCCGTAACTCAGAACCCAGTAAAGTTAGAATTTAAAATATATATGTCGAAGCTTTCTCTATATAATTTATTTATTTTCATTTTTTACTAAGAAAAAATGCAAAAAATAAATGGCATTTTTTATATTTGACATGACAAGAAAGTTACGTTACTTTACTTATTTTTTTTTAAATATTTCTTGACTCGAGTTAAGATACTTAAATAAATATTTTATTAACTTAATTAACTTAATTCACAATGTTCATGGTACTAAATATTTCTGAGAGCTGTAAAGCGGCTATTGGAGGAGAGAACTAAATACTAAAAGCGAGTTACGTATATAATCTGTATTTTATTAAAGTAATCCACATCCATTAGTCCACTATAAGTTTAAAATATATAAAATATAACTATGACGACGCAGTCAAAAATGTCTTATAGTTGACACAGTTGTTAGGTGTTCGATTCCATTTCAGAAGCAATCTGTATTTTTAAATTGGAAAAAAAAGGAGTGATTATTATTTATATTGGAATACATGTAATTATATCCTTCAAAATATTAGATACTACGCTTACTTTTAGTAGTGTTACTTACTAATAACTTTATACAAATAATGTCGTCTCAATTATAGAATGACCCGCACTAGTCAATAATACCGATTTATGTTATAGGTTATTTACTCCTTTGACTCTTTAAAAACAAAACTAAAAAGAAATAACGAAATTTATAACATAATTCGAATTTACATATTTGAAAATGACATTAAAATGTTTTTAGCCACCAAAGAGAGACCTCACAATATCATAACAATCTATAGATTGAAACAGTAGCAACGCTCGGTGCGGGCGGTACAGGCGGTACGGGCGGTACAGGCGGCCGCGTCGTCTGCTGTATAAAATCGCAATAAATAAATATAAAGTTGGTAGTCGCTCGCAGCAAACTTCCGACTAAGTTATTTAATAACTTCGCTGACCGCCGACTACTGCGATATGGAAATGGCATTTATATTGAGACTGTAAATATTCCTAATAAATTTGTTTATTGCATTTTTAAACGGTTTATTTAGCTTGAGTTTGTCGTGAGTTAAATTAATAGTAGTACCAAGAAATGGCATATTTTTATTCTTTTAAAAGGCCCTTGTTATGGGTATCAAATGAATGATCTCGGCTTGTAAAATACACCAATATAAAAAAAAGGCAAATTCAAGATGGTGGCTGCAAAATGGCGGACTTCATATTTAATATTAAAAATAATAAACAAGGGGCCTAGTAACCCTTGGGCTTGACTAGTAGAATACATGCTTTAAACAAATCTATACTTATATACAATAAGACAGGCAGTTATAGTTACTTAGGTAATCATTCTCTCTCATTGAGCTGGTCTACGCCAGGACCTGAATAGAGGAAATCTTCAGATTATTTAATAATATTCATCTTCGAAAGAGAAGACCTAGTGTAGAAGTACTTCGTTGTCCGCTATCTGTTCGAACTCGAAGCGTTGTATGATGAGTTGCGGAAAACAACGCTACATTTTGTCAGTGCAAACAATTATGAAACATTAAATATATTTAAGAGGATTCAAACCAGCGTTGCCAGACATGGTGGGACCATATCTGGAAGTATTTTACGCACATAGATATTTATTTACTTTATTGTTTTAATAAATTACTAACAATTCCACAACTAAATGCCCCGCTTTTCCCCTAGACAAAGTGTGACAACGAGGATTCAAATAGTGAGTACTTCCCACACAATGCAGATGTACTCGTACGTGTATATAGGCAGATCAAATCACCTGTAGGTCCCCCAATTTTCGAATATTTCAGTAATTTTAAGTGAGAGCAGAAGAATTATATATCATTAAAATATATAAAAAAGCCATATATAGCAATAACAGCCTATTCCAGTTTTCTAGTACCAAAATGAACCTCCCAGTAAGTAACTGCACCGAGCTGACCGCGCTAGAGCCAACAATTTCAATTATTTCGTCACTGAATGCCACCTCTGCGGGCGCAGTATCAGTGCTCTCAGTCTTAGTCCAGGTTTTAATCCGCATTAAGAAGCCGAATTATGGGATCCGATTTAGATACTTACCTCCCCTTTACCCCCCCTCTTCCT
>JAEBDU010000052.1:0-34541 GCA_016802625.1 Heliconius numata | reverse complement strand
ACGATAATTTGTTATAGAAAAATGTAAATCAACCTCTTTGTTTAATAAAAAGATATATTTGAAAATTTATACATAGAACTAGCGCGACGCTTGATGTGTTGAAAATTCTGATGCGCATTATTAGATTTGGAGCTGAAGAGGAAAGTGGTCCTCTAGAATAAAATATTGTATTATAATTTAAGATATACATTGTACAAGCCTAATGGTATCTAGCCCTGGAAGAAGTAGAAGTTCTGTAAAAGTCCTGAGATATAAATTGTACAAGCCTAATGGTATTTAGCCCTGGAAGAAATATAAGTTCTGTAAAAGCCTCGAGGTGTTTGATTTCTTTACACTTGTGATAAACAAAAACACATTTCCTTTTGTTTTTAGGTTTTTTTAAATATTCTTGACATTTTTAGAATCAAGCCGTCGCGTCGTAACGCAGCGGAACCGTGTGTTAGTTATAGTTAACGCGATGGTTGTGGGTTCGATCATCACTTTGGGGAATAATTATATTTAAATTATTTTCACTTGTCGTTCTGGCAGACAAAATGTGGCGATAAGCCATTTAACACTCAATTTCTCAAAACTGAATGAAAAGTATACAACTGAGCATCTTAATACTGGGTTCATAGTTCTTATGGAACTTGGAAAACAATATAATATTGTACTAAAAAGTTGTATCTCACAGTAATAAACACCATGGTGGTGGAGCGAACGTGACCTCATCGAAGCACTAACGAAGCGTAGGGGGTTGAAATGTGAATAATTAGTGATTATTATTGGCGCCGAGGGAGAGAAGAGAATGAGGGTGAGGTAGAGACATTATAATTCGTTTATTTTCTCATCTTGACTGTAGTGGGTGCATATATTAGGAAAATTACACTAATAGACGCTATTAAATTGATTTATTATTTCTGTTTAGATTTCGTTGCCTCGTTGTACTTTGAAGAAAGAGCTCTCTGAAATATGTCAATGTTAGTGAGATTATACTTTATTCATTCGAAAAATAGAAATAACTACATTAAAAGTAAACAACTAATAAAGTGAAACAAAAACAGGTAGGTACATGTTGTATAAACTAATTACAATTTATTTATAAGTCACACCGTACTATCCCTAATTACAATTACTATATACAATTATTAATTCAATATTAATATTTATTATTAATGTAAAGTTATAATAAATTACTGTAATTTGTAAACAAGTAAATAGTTGGGGTGACCACACTATGATGCAAAACAATTATATTGCATGTAATAATTACTATTTCTATCTTTATTGGTTTTAACTTCATGCTTTATCTGGTCTCTCTCGAGTCTCGCGCTTACGGTCTCTGCATACCTCTATCGCTTATTCCACTGTCATCTCCCCGCACAGTAATGCCCTAAGAGGTTCCTGTGCTATTTACGTGACCTTCCTACACTAATATCGACAATGTATTCTCAAAAGTCTATCTCCTCTTGTTTCTCTTAACTCCCTTTTGATTCATTTTTTCCATTCTTTCGTCCCTCATTCTCTCGAAGTGCTGAAACAACAGTAATTATAACTGTTATTCATTATCGAACACTAATTATGTCATTGCAAATGATCAAAGGGTAGTTAAGGGACGTCATTAAGCTATTTACCAACCAACGAAAACTTAATAATTCATTAATTGTATCAGAAAACGAGTTACAAAATAAAACTCTGCTATCAGTAGACAGCAGGTCTACAGCGGCCCGCAAATTAAAACCGAGCAAACATGGACTTAGCCGTTCTATTTTAATTGGCTTTTATAAGCGAAAACGGATGATTAATGAGAGAGGCTACTAAAAAAATGTATATAATATTGTATGAGTTTAAATTTTAGCACAAAGTACCTTTTATTGCGGTTAGACTTGAAAATATTTTGACGTTTGAAGTAAAAGTAAAATTGTCGATTTATTTTTTTATTCTTCTGAACGAAGCGAAGTGAAGATTAATGAAGGAGTTATTAATCTTGTTTCTTTTTTGAAATTAGTGTGTTTTTTATTTTGTGAATATTATTTCCTCAACTTTTATAAAATTCTGAATAAAATAACTAATATTATAATAATTATGATGGTTTAGCTTTAGAACGTGTTAATATTTTAAAATCAAATCAAATCAGCTTCACGCTGTATTCCACATACAGCAGGGTAGGCAGAGGGAACCTAGTGACAAGACATTTTGTTCCCAGCTTTCCGCAGAAACTTTTATTTTTCTATGTCTAAAATTTTGTTTAAAAGAAAAGTTTTACGTTCTTCGTTCTTCTTTACTTAGTTCGTAGATTCTAATCTATAATAAGATAATTTATGCGTTTATAATTTTATATTTCTCAGGAGCATATAAATACATTATCCTGTACTTTGTAACATAAACTAATTAGTTCGATACGAAGCAAAAACCAAAGAAAGGTCAAGTAGCAACTACATTATATAAAAATGGGGAAAACACTAAGAACATAGAAACGTAAGATAATTAAGTAGTCACAAAGCTAATCTGGAACCGAGCTTATTCTGAACTTGGAAATACAAGTTATTTATGATATTTGATCGTCTTCATTTTAATGACAATGCTTAAAGAATGGGTTATCAATTAAAATAATGTCGTTAGTAATAGTTGTATTTTTAACAAATAAAAATACATTTTAAGGAAAATATTCAGTTTTGAAATATCACCTATCTGTCGTTAGATCAGGCGCGGAGTTTGTAAAAGGTGGCTAATAAAATGAATGTATGTAACTGTATTATTAGATAAAAATTGACACGAAGAAGAAGATTAGATAAATAAACCATTAATAGCACGGTAGGCAGAGAGGAACACAAGCAACGCTTATAATCGTTAATGCCTCCAGAATTTGACTGAAAGTGTGGGACGGAAGTATCTGAATAGAAACGGAGTGTCTCGACATTAGACCCCTTCGTCCAATCTGCTATTAAAATTAAATTAAATCAGCTTCACGCTGTATCCTGCACACAGCAGGGTAGACAGAGGGAACACTTTGGAAAATAGAGATTTTTTTTTAGAATTCAGCGGAAAATGGGCAATGGAGTGTCTTAAGACTAGGCTCTTTCTGCCTACGCTATTATTGAAACGTAAAGCTAATTTTTATATTATATTATGTACGTTATAGAAACGTCGTCACAATTTTCGTTAAAATCTATTAGCGTGATGTTTAAAAGGCGGCGAACCATTGATTATAGCAATATTATGATAAAATTTTTCAATACAATAAACTTTCTTTGATTCTTAATTACTTCATAATTAAAAACGTGAATATTAAAGCTGCAATTATTCGAGTTCAAACGTATGAAAGAGATCGTTAGAAATTATACCTAATAACAATATTTGGTTCATAGTATTTTACATTAATTTTTAAAAAATTGAGTTATAAAATATATTTTTAATAATCAGCTTTACGCTGCATCTCGCACACAACGAGAGGGAACCTAAGAGTGTTAAGACTCTCCATTCCTCACTTTCCACCGAATTTTTCGAAGCATTGCGCGTGAGTGGCGGAACTCATCGCCGGGCGCATAGAACGTTATAATCTCAAGATGTCTGTAACTACATATATTTATTTACCTTACCTAAAAAGTTAGTCCCTGAGTCCCTCTATATGATAGTATCATAATATGTATTGTAGACGCACACAAACAGTATTCACATGTCACGGCGATAGTTGGTTGCAATCAGCTTTGTGTGTGCATCACACATACCTGCACTTCATTATTGCACAAAAACGCAAGTTGGCTCGTCCCCTGACCGACACAAAGGAACTTTAATGAACTAACTTCCGCGTCCTCTCGTGCGGGAGACGTTACGTCTGTGTTGATTTCGTATGTGATTGTGTTGAATGTTTCTCTGTAGGCTTACTTTTAATTAAGTAGAAAGAGAAACCTCAGTGTTAAGGCACTCGATTCTTCACTTTCCGCAAAATTTTCAAGACATTACGTTATAAGTGGTGGCGTAAAACGACGTGATTTGAATTGTTTCCTTAGTAATAAAGAATAACGTTTTGCTGCACACGCTGTACCGCAGCACCGCGGCTTCTCATACTTCTAAAGTTTTATTAGATATTAAAAGCTTTCAATGAGACAAGTATACTTAATAAACAAGTATAAAATGAATATATGACAGAATAATATATTAAGTACACTACTAATACTGTTTATCTACCTACTAGGCCCCAACGCCACTGAGGCCTCTGAGGCCCCTGAGGCCACTGAGGACAAATATCGTGATTATCCTTTCAGGTTATTGCTTTAAGGCAACAAAACACTTGATCTCTGTAGCAGAAAACAACCAGGCATTAACGAGCATCCGCCCTTCTCCTTTGTATCACTATAGCATTGATCGTGCTTATCATCCAGTGGGGGTCAGAGATATGTTCTTGAATCATGTAGCGCAGGGGTACAAGCGTGCGACTGTAAGCGCGACAGTCATCTGTTCATCAGTTGGGACATTGATCACACCAAAATTATTTTTTGCTTTGTAGATATAGCGCGGCGGTAAGTTACGTCAAACAGCACACATTGTATTAAAAATTACAATAAAATTGGGGAACGGAGCGTCTTAACGTAACGTAAAAATTCACAATTTTAGCGTTATGTACGCTATATATAATATACAATAATAATCAATTCAAAACATACAACATATATTTTGATATATGAGAGCTTCTTTTTTTGTTTAATTTACGTAAAAAAATTAATTATAAATGATTTTTACCGATAAATAAACAATTGCTAAATGAATATAGGTACCAAGTGTTTTTCTAGTTGCAATACATCCAGTGGTAGTGGCCCTTATGTGGAGCTCAGCATAATTAAAACGATGCTCTGTGCGTCCAGAGCTTCCTGTTCTCTCTTATAGTGTAGATTCTAAATCCTGTAATTACAAGTAGGCAGTTACCTCTCTATGGGCCTTGGTGTCTATATTTAACAAGCTTTTGTTACTTTCACCTATATCTATTTCTATCCGATTTCCAGCCAAGAACAAACTGAAATTCTTTCCATTCGGGCTTTGGTAAAAACAAACACAAATCGCTACTGCACGTAATGTCTCGAAAATGAAGTAGAAAGTGGGGAGCGGAGAGTCTTATAACAAGATTTGCTCGACCACCCCTGCTTGCTATATGTGGAATAAAGCCTGAAGCTAAAAAAACATTCTATTCATTCAGTGCTACAATTATGTCGTAAAGGTAAATGTATTTTGAGTGTAAGAAACGTGCATGACATTTCATTTTAGTTGAAATTTAAACCAACTTTAGAATGTCCTTCTCATTAGGAGTAATTTCTTTTACGAGTGCACAGAACTGAGTAAGAATTTTTATAGTCAAAAGTAAAATTAAATTAAATCACCAAATTCTAGACTCCTTCAAATAAAGTAATTTAAAGTAAGCATCTTTTCGTGTTAAGGTAAATACGTTTAAAATATAAAATATTCATCACTGGATTGTTACGAAAATGTCTTGAGTAGCTTATAAACGTTTTATCAAGAATTTGCTATAAGGGGAAGTTTTTTATGTATCACTCAATCTTACCTCCTATTTTTTTTATCAGCTTCACGCTTTTTCTCGCACACCTCTGGGCAACCTAGTGTTAAAACAGTCCGTTGCCCACTTTTCGTTTCCACACAAAGTTGTTCAAAAAAGTGTCTTTTTTTGTGACCTTGACAGTAGATACATTCGTAAGTGACAACAAATATTTCGAATGTACTCTATAAATAAGCAAAACTGAAAAAAATAAAGAAATAAATAATAAAAACATTTGCTTAAAACTTTTTTTGAAACTCAAACGGTCTTTAAAGTTCCGTCGAGAGTATCTTAAAACCAAATTTCCAAAGTTTTCGTCCGCCGAGAACTGGTCGCCCCGAGTGACCCAAGTTCTTACCAGCACTTCACTGGGCCGGGTCTAAACGACCGGCTTACAGTTAGGTTACAAGATTAAGTGATTTCTGTTTTACTAAAATGAGAGTTCATTTCACTTCATTCACTTTATTTTGAACATAATTGTTTATTAATATAGTAATAATAATAAAAGAAATGATGTGGCCTTCGCAGCGCAGTGGAGCATTTGACTGTAAGCTCGACGGTTTTGATCTTGACTCCACTCGGGGGAATTATTTTTTTTTCATTTTCCCCACTGTAGCTGCTTATAATAATGAAGTAACATTTATTAGCGAATATTTTTCAAATATCGACAAAGAAATTTTGATAAAATTCTTACTTCTTCTTAACAATTTGGTCAGCCAACAAGTTATTGGAAAAGTTGTTTACATTAGAACAGAAAGCTTAATTTAGTAAAGTCGATCTAAAAATTACTAGTGCTTATTTGCTGTGTGCTAGGTAGGTAAGCATAGTAGGTGAAATTGTGTTTAAGTACAAGGAAATGAAAATGTGTTTAAGTACAAGGAGTACTATTTAATCTCCTTAAATGACAAATATAAATTTTCTAAGTCCACTAATTTCGTCTGTGTCTTAATACAATTATTAATAATTCCGTTTTATTATTATTTACTTTATTTTTGCTATTTATTAATAATAATACAAATTTCTTATTATCAATGTACATAGTTATATTGTTTGTACAATGAGCTTGTGCCCATACCAATTTTAAAAAGTTTCATGGTGTATTTCGTTAATACACAGCTTACTTTATAAAAATATATACAATATACATATATGAAACGTATATATATATACCAAGAAAAGTAATAAATTTCAAATTGAAACTGTCATTGGGTATAAGGCACCTACTTGTGATATCTTTATATTAAAGTGAGGTAATAACGCGTCACTCTCACGAGACACTCGACTGACACTCGTCCTCCCGACGATACAATAACACTGTACACATACTCGTACATAGTTCCTTGAACTCTTTTAATAGATAAAAATCAATAAACGTCTGGACGCAAAGTATTATATACGATTTAAAAACAAAATTACTTTAACTTATTAGTGTGTGTTGCGGTGTCAAGTGCCGCCACTTACCACGCAATATCGATTTCGGTTGTAACGCGGATGACGGCGTGTCTTAGTTAGGAACTTAGCTTGAGATCAGAAGGCAAGAATTACTAAATTATTGAGCAATACATAAATCAGCTTCCTAGGGAACCTAGTGTTAAGATACTCCGTTCCCCACTTTCTGCCTAATTCTGGAGTCATCGGTATCGGAACGTCTGTATGTTGATTGGCTGAACTCAACGCCGCGCTTTGCCTCGACACCAGAGCGAAGAAATGAAAATATACATTTAAATAAATATTTCATCTCCTCGAGTGGGGATCGAAGCCACGACGGGGTTTTACAGTCACACTCTGTGCTCCTGCGCAGGCCACAACACAACACAAATAATTTAAGGTCATAAATTATAATGTACTGAATATTACATTGATAGTATTATACAACTATCCATATCAGAGACTTTTCCACAAATTAGATGAAATTTAACAATAATAAATAACTAAATTAATTAAAGACGTTTCTCATAAGCTGGTTAAAGTTATATAACCCTTTCACAGCAAAGAAATTTTTTATTAACATAATTGTTTTTTTGATACTAGGTACTTAAAACAATTGGTAAATCTATATTTCTATACTAGTGTTATAAAGTTGAATAGATTGTTAGGTTAGACGCGGTAATCACAGGAAGTAGAGGCTTGAATTTGATAATAGTTTCTTTTTGTGTTGGATGGTCCATCTGTCGAGGAAGACTATAATTACATCACGGAATGACCATTAGGAGTGGAGAAAAGAACGCAAACGGTACCGCAAGAGCCGCGCGAACATTATGTATGACGGAATGTTATCCATTAGAAGCTCCCAATAAAAATCCGCGCATAAAAATGGTTATCACACAGTAAGTTATCCTTAACTTACTGTGTGATAACCATTTTTATGATTTACAAATAACAAAATTTACAGTGTAAAAGATAAAAACACACAAAAATGTATTTAAGAAGTGGAATACGTAACCCATATTTCATTTAACATGTACCTCATTTACAATGCGAGTGCTGGCTCCGAACAGAATGCACTTGAAATATTAAAAAATACGTTAAAATGAATATTTATTACGTGGAAATTCAAATATAAAGTTCTCATCAAAATCGAGTTTTAATAAGAATTAAGCTGTGTTTAAATTTTTATACGTTTTTTTTTAGGTAATTAGATGAATCGTCTAATTGAATCGTAGTTCGTAATATTACTAAACTTTATAAGTTAATGCCTCCATCTGCAATTGTAATTTTTAACTGTTGTTATTTTTCTTGAGTTAATCCTCATATGCACGCATTTTAACACGCTTTTATTAGATCGTTTTACAACTGAATTTGACTCACTTGTAATAGTTATATCATTATAAAACTTGTAATTTATTCGTAGTTTAAGTGACAATGGAATAATATGTAATCATCGAGCTGGTCTGTTGTTCACTCACCGTTGTTGCTGGTCTGGTGTAGTACACTCGCTGTATTGCTGGACACTCAGTTCTCCACTTTCTTTCACTTTCCGCCAAATTCCGAAGGCATTGCGATTTGAGTGGCGGAACTCAACGCCACGCTTTGCCTCGACACCAGAGTAAAGAGATGAAAATATAAATTTAAATTAATATTTCATTTTATCATTTGTGCCTCTGCGGCAGGGGTGGCCTCGTTGTTTCTCCCCACTGTTTTTTTTTTTTTTTGCGGAAACTTTTTAGCGTGTGAGCCCTCTTAACCGTTATATTTTAATATATGTTTTTTATATCTTCATTTTACTTCAAATTTTCTTTGTATTTTTAATTTCATAAGTTTAATATTAATAGTATTTTTTATTTCCTTCAAAGTACTTACTGTAAAACAATTTAAATTTAATTTGCAATATCGTTAACAAAATGAAGCACGAAATGAATAACATGATATATTATTAAATTTAAACCAAAAATAAATGCCATAGTTTCAATGAAGGGTCTGTAATAGTTTGTGCAAAGTTCTTGTAAATTGGATTTAAGATAAACGGACGGGGTCGGTCGGTGTCGGTCTGATACACGTTTGAAAGCGGCCAGGTGCAAGCCAGCGTTGGCGACATCACTTTTCAAAAAGAATACCTGATTAATATGTCAAAAATTGAGCGGAGAAGGGGATCGGAATGTATCAATACTAGGTTGCCAGGTTCCTCCTGCCATAAACCCGATACGGTAAAAGCTGAAAAAAGACACTTGCGTTTTCAAAGCTACTTTAATTTTAATATATTTCCCACACTGCCCTGTTTCCACAGTGGCGCCGTTAAATCTGCATACTTTGATAAATTCATTACAGCTATTGGTCATTTACGTTCATTAACAAGAACATACATACTACTTTCCTTTATATGAAATCTATTTATTTAAGACAATAAGTTTTTTATCAATAAAGTAGTCAAAAAATTATATTGTTTTAATCAGCTTCACGCTGTATCCTGCTCGCAGCAGGGTAAACAGAAGAAACTTAGTGTTAAGATACTTTGTTCCCTACTTTTCTCGAATTCTGGAAGCATTGCGTGTTGAATGGCGGAAATCAACGCCGCGCTTTGCCTCGATATCAGAGCGAAGCGAAATGGAAATATAAATTAAAATGAATACCGACCGAGGAAACGAATCCGAGACTGATCGAACCCACAACCTATAGCGCTTACAGTCACACTTTATGCCCCTGCGCCACGACTGTACGCCCACGGAACACTAATAGCAATGAATTAGTATACAGTCGTGACAGAGTGGAGCAAGCATCCTAACACTGGGTTCTCTCTGCCTACCGCAACCTACTTTTTTATACAGGAATAAGCGTGAAACTGTAAAAGAATACACAGAAAAAATATAATACTCTTGTATTTATTTAGTAAGAGCATCAAACAACAGAGCAAGAGCCATGCTAAGTAAAACCTGCCCAAGTGAGATCACGCGCGGAGGCAGATACACTTGGAGGCTTTTTGTAAACGGCCGCTCCGGGCTGGGTGTGCATCGTACGCTGTCCCTTTAATAAGGTATTTGCTTTACGTTACTGAGTGTAAATCTTGTTACATGTGTTAGCGGTAGTATTCATTATGAGTTTATAGTAAAAATGTGAATATAATTAATTAGAATGAAACAAAATGTGTAAGTTGTGTATTTAAATAAAGAGAAGTTGTTATGATGTTATTATGACTGAAGATAAAAATATAAATGAAGTACTTTTATTAATATATAATTTTAAAATAAATATTGTCAATATGATTTAGTAATTTGACTTCAATGAAATATTTTTTGATAGTGATTGTACATTATATTGTCAAAACTGTAGGAAGTTACTATGATATTATCATAAGATCATAAATTAAATGAAATACTTTTACTAATAAAAATAAAGATTGTTATTTAAAAATAAGTATTGCCAATAAGATTAATTTAACTTCAAGTAAATATTTTTAATATGAAATATGTTATAAATGTTGGCAGCACTGAAACTATCTTTATTGTGAATTATGAATATGAGATACATCCGGTAAGTTTAGTTTTGGAGGGAAATTGTACCTATAAAAACACCCTCAAAACAGTATTGAGCACAGTCTTCCCGACGTTGTTATACTGCCAGTAAGCTCTAAGCAAACGTTATTAAGTGATAGTTTAAGTGCTAAGTGTTCAAGTGTCAGTGCTAAGTAGAAAGTGTTCATAATAAAGCGATTTAAAGAGTGAAGGTTTATAATTGATCTACCCAGTGAGTAGAGTTCTCTTTCACATGTCTTACTACTCAGTATGTTCCCTAAAAATACATTAAAATTAAAAAATACACTTAATCGTGGCCCTCTGGCACAGCGCGTGGCTGTAAAGGCGAGAGTAGGCGTGTGTTCCATTTCCATTAATTATGTTGATCTCTCAGCTTTTGTAATAAGACAAAGGTGTGGGGGGGAAGGTGTTGCATTCTGCGGTCTTGATACTGCGCCTCCTCTTCTGCCTACTTTATGCGGGATACAACATGAATGTAACAAACAATTACAGTACTCATATGTAATCAGTTGTCGTTGTCCACAGGCGCAGGGTCACGTCGTCGATTTACCTCTTTTGAGGTAATTATAAGGACCTTATAAGCTAATTAGTCTAATCTTACTAAATACATAACAATATATGAAGATCTAAAAAAGCAACATCACGTTGTCGACTGGAAACAGTGCCGAAGATGAATTAATCTGTAATAGTCATAACTCGGTACGTGGTCGGTGGCAGTCAGATGGTGCGCGTCGTGAGGAGACGTGAGGAGGCGTGAGGAGGCGTGAGGAGGCCTGAGGCGACTCGACTCACCTCTGAAAGGATCTTAGTCTTACATATAAGGCAGTCAAGTTTTGTCAATACTAGGAATTAGTGCATCTTCTCGCACTGATTAGCATTCTTCTGTTCAGGCGGAAAGGGAAGAGCGTAGTGACTTAAGTAAAACTCAAAAAAATAGTACGTAATACACCTCCATAAAGCTGGTATTTTGTAATTCACCAAAAACAATAAACATCTATAATAAAGTCGTATATTTTTTTATAATTATGATGCAGACATAGTAATTTCCAAACTTGTATATGCATGTATGCCACCACCGGAGGTGTAGGTGGCAGGGCACAGAGCACAGAGTGAGTGTAATTGAGATCCGGAGATTGCATTTTGTATTTTCATTCGCATCTCAAACGTGAAGCGATCATCAATATTTATTCATCGTTCGTTAATTTCGTTGTAAATTATTTTCACATGATTTTAACCCAAATAAACCGACAACGTTAATTATATTAAGTGGGTAAATTGCAAAATACCCCCCACCGAGCGCTCCACGAATATTTTTGGTAAATAAAAGAGAAAAAACTGTAATATTACAGACAATTTTTTGAAGTCTCGCAAATTTCTGATCGCGTACTTCACAGAAGCTATTCACTTGAATAAATATTAGGAAATAATACATAAAATGTTAAAATAATATATGTATGTAACATAAGACACCCAGGGACGCTCGAACGTGTTTTGCGAGAATAGCACGCAGGCACGATACTTTCTTCGGGAAAAATTATTAAATCACAGTCGAATGAGCTCACAGCTTCACGTAATTGCTGGAAAGTCGTCTTCTTTTAATATATTCCTTGAATTGTGTCAAAGACATCCATTGACACAAACGTAAATAAGCTTTGTTATTTTTAAAATATTTCTTTGCGAAGTCACAGCGGTAGAGTAGGTGTAGGTGTATGCTATGCAAACATACGTTACATACATTTTTAGTATTAATATACTCAATAACGACGTAGAAATTGTAAAACTCTAAGAGATTTTTGTAACATTCAATAATATTTAAAAAAAAAAAACCTTTTCCCGCATAGCGTGAAAGGCAGAGGGATACTAGAGTTAATATACTCCGTTGCCTACTTTTCCATATTGCGAGTTGAATAGCGGGACTCGACAACTCGCTTTGTCTACCAAAAGCACTCTGGAATAAAGCAATTCAAATCAGTAATTTCTGAGACAAGCGCATTCAACCAAACAAACTTTAACATATTAGTATAGATAGATACTTTTCTCAATGAAGAAAGTTCCAACAGCAGGTTCCCTCCGCACGCCGCGTCCCTGCCGTGCGCTATATATTCCCTCTATTGTACAATTGTACCCAAAGTAAAGTAAGGCAACAGTAATCCATTCCAATCCGCATGCACGTCGTCCCGGGGCTCCGCACACGACGCGGTACATTGTACATATATACTACATTTTTGACTTCAGTCTTAAAAAATATTTCATTATATTTGCAAATTTTAAGAGAGCTATTTAATTTAGATGACATAAAGAAATGAATATAAAATTACTTTGAATGTTATATTCGTATATCGTTTAGAGTACACTTAGACCGGTATTCGAGTTGAGCTATAGAACTCAAGACCTCCTTGCAGTGGCAAAGAGGTCTTGAGTTCTATAGCTCAGTCAGCTGGTCAGTGGACCAGAGTGGGCCACTAACCTAAAATAATTTTATTCCTCCGAGTGGGGATAAGCCAAAAACCATCTCGTTTATAATCAAACGCTGCCCGAGCAGATACTTAGAAATATACAAAACAATATGTTATACAATACTTTATATGAAACGTAAGATATGTGCAAATCTCTTGTAAGACACACCTCTCGCCGTATACCGAGGCCGTCTTAGTGCAACGGCACACGCCTGCCGTTATATAGCGCTCACCTCTATAAACGCGATGGTTGTGGGTTCTTCTCCTAATTCCACTCCGAGCTAAAGCTTCTATTCCTTCTCTCCCCAGGTAACAAAAGAAGCTAACGTCAGACACATCGATTCCCATTTTCCCCAGGTAACACGTCCTACCGCGGCGATAAGTTCCGCCACTCACCATGCAATATCTTGAAAATGGGACTTGGCGTGGAGAACAGAATGTCTTAACACTGGTTCTATCTGCCTACCTCGTGGTATGTGGGATACCAAATGAAGTTATTAAAAAAACCCTCTCGAAATAGCGCGGCAGAGGTTTGACGCATGCAGGCCAAAAGTCATTTTTAAACTTTGCAAATATCTTTAAACTGGGGCGATATAAAGTGTTTAAGTTTTCCTATTAAGTGCCGGTTACGCATGCTACGGAACCAAATTGGATTTAATATGCCAAATTTTATATTTTAGTATAACATTTTGTATTAGTTCAATATTTTTATTTTATTTTTATATACATATTTTTTATGCCCTTTTTTTCAGATAAGCAAAACATTCTCTATTTTCCGCTCATCTTAGGGATATTACGTGTTGAGTTAGCGGAAAAAAAACACTAACTATCTCATGAGTGAAATCATACCCACAAGTAACCCAGGTCAGTCATGTCACAATCAGATCAGGGCAGTTAAGCCCCTTAAGCGCAACAGGTTGTGTGTGCGAGTCCCTCTCAAGAAAATGAAATATTTGTCTTTAACCTCTGGTAACGAGGTAAAGAGCTACGTTGAGTTCCGCCACTTAACGTGCAATGTGTACGGAGTGTATCAACACTACATAGGTTCCCAATTCCTTCTGCTTAACATGCTATTTGCGGAATATAACGTAAAGCTGAAAATAAAGTAGCTCATGTGCAATGCGAAATTTTTCACTCGATTTACAATGGTGTCCTTGCTGTGTTTTATATTTCCAATACATATTTTTTGTGCCGCTGGCACATCACGTACTCACCTCGTATGTTGTGGAATAAGTAAAGTGTATAAAAGTTTTATTGGCTTTTATAAAGAAATAATTTAATATATCAAAGCTTATTTCATAACTAGAAATCGATAGCAGAAATAGGTCAACCCTACCTACCTACATATTATGTAGTATAGGTATATAGAATTTTGGAGTATTTTTTTGCTAGACATTGCAAAATTATGCTTGGGTTCCGCTACTCAACACTAAGTATCTTAATGATAATGCAGTGTCTTAACATTAGGTTCCCAGGCGTGCCCTGCCTTCCCTGCTATGTGCGGGTACAGTATGATGCTAAAACAACACATTGTACAGTAGATTAAAGTGATATTCCGCTATATATAAATGTTCTTATAACTTTCTAAAACTCCTCTTTTACCTAAGAATAAAGTTTTTTTTTATTATTACTATTTATAAATACAAAAATCACTAGTAAATTTAACAGTAAATAATCATTACATTAATAATTCAAGTATACGTACATTTTCAGGCCAAAGTTTTATGAAACAATGAATATTTATAAAGAATCAGTAACCGTTAATGAGTGCGCGGAGTTAGCGGAATATGTTTATTTGTGTTCCCGCGTAACTTCCACGAGGCTGGAGGCGGCGGCTGACAGGCAGGAGCAGGCAGGTCCCGGCACGAGGCCCGCGGGTGCGATAAATAAATAGTTGTAGGTTAAAAGTTTCTAGAACTGTTCCCTTCGCCGCCAATTTTTCCTTTACCTCGAGTTATTTTCTTTTTCAATAGTTGTGAACGTGTGTAGCTTCGAATTTCCAAAGTTGCACTGAATTTATCCTCAGTCTTTTCGCTTAAATTCCTTTTCTAAATCCGTACATTTATGTTTTGTCGCTTTGAACATTTTATACGGTCATATAGTACGAGCATATAAGCTGTAACTTGGGATTTGTCCTGTCTTATTTCGAGAATACATGTAATTACACTAACGATCGAAGCTACCAAAAGATTTCAGAAACAAAGATTTTTTGTGATTTACTTTAAGAAATTACCTAAGAACAGCATCTTTTTTTAAGAACAAATTACAGATTAGTAACATCAAATAACATCGACATAATTAAAAAATTTAAAATATATTTCCCATCGTTCTTGTAATTTTATTATTAAACAAGTTACTCTCCTATCTATCTAGAGTGGACCTCTAAAGTAGGCAGATACATACATATATGGCAGACTTTCAGAACAATTTTAAAGACATTGCGTGCTAACAGCGTAACCTAACGCCACGAACAATACTAATGTAATATTTTTTATTTAAAATGATTATTTATTATAGTAATGTCGAGATGTATTTTTAATATCAAGATATCAAATAATTTAAAAACTCCTTGAGTTTTCTATAATATGTACAATAAAGGTGTGAATGTAAAATCATTTTTTTATGGATTCGATCCTCACTCGAGGAAATGAAATTTCTTCGCTCTGATGTTGAGGCAAAACGCGGCGTTGAGTTTCACCACTCAACACGCAATGCCTCCAGAATTTAGAGGAAGCTGGGGGCGGGATACAGCGTGAAGCTGCTTTAAAGGTCAATCAATCAGCTACACGGTGTATCTGGATCTTGATTTGTTGTCCTTATGTTGGATCATTGTTTTGGATTTAGACTTTGCTCAGTTCTTGCAAAAAACAAACACCAGTTCATTAAGAAAGATTTATTATATTGTTGAAAAAATAGATGAAGCAGTAAAATAGCAAATATATATGTATTTAATATGTTCCCCAAATGAAACAAAGTAATGACTTCAGCGGCAAGACTCATCTAATAAGGAAATACATTGGCTTTTGTTCTCATTCCGATGTGGATCAGACTTATTGGCTACTTATTTCATAGATAGCCGCCGCGTCCCCGCGGTCATATAAATAAGTCGATTGTATGATGTATCCCACAATCTCGCATTCTATACACTATTAGTATATATGACGAGGACACCGTGCAGGTGAGGTGCAGTGTAAACTACACTCACATGGCTTCTTCTTCTTCGTGTCAATGAATGGAGAATTCATATCATATTTTGCCAGTATTTAGCCACGTTGACTGCGGCATCTGTTGCCTCCATCAGATCGTCATGTGAGCAGGTGAATGGACATTTCGGGCAGAAGAGTAAGTGTGCCATCGTTTGTGGATCGGCGCCACAGTCACAGGGTGACCCATCCCTCAGTTCGTACCCCCATCTCACGAGAAGCTCATTGCATCGGCCAACCTGGCTCCGTAAACGATTAAGTGACTTCCATGTTGGCCACTGCAAGTTGTAACCTGCGGGTAGGCACTCTTTGGGGGGAACAAAGCCTGAAGGTGGCGGGTAGATTGTCTGCCATAACCGTATGCTAGCGCGACTCGGAATGCAATCTAGAGCTTTGGTAGCTTGAATAAAACTGTGGCGACTTTTCAAGCGGGCACGAGGTGCAGTGTAGCCAAAGAGTGGGTGCCGAGGGTCTTTTTCCTGACGCATTTTTTCGACAGAACATGCCACCTCACGTCGAACCTTAGGAGGCGCTATTCCGGCCAGAGGGTAGACCTTGTTTAATGGTGTGGGTTTAAGGCAACCAGTAATTATTCGACAAGTCTCATTTAATGCTATGTCCACCTCCTTTCCACTCACATGGCTGTATCTATATATATAAAAGGACTTGTCCTCACTGACTGAGGTAAGACGCACGCACAGCCGTAACCGCTGTGCGTAGAAACGTCAAATTTGGACAGATGTTTACTTTTGTAATCTGGACATCCACTAAGAAGGGATTTTGAAAAATTTTAACACTAAAGGGATGAAATAGGGGTTGAAAGTTTGTATGGATTTTTTTTTAAATCAGCACCGATTTTTATAAAATATGAAATTCAGACTCTTAAAAACATTTAATTGAACACGTGTTTCATGTTTTTTTTAATTCACCCTCTAAGGGTCCAAATAAGCAAGCGAAGCTGCGCGCGCCCACTAGTCTATAATATGTACATTACAAAAATCAATAAATTCTACTGAAAATAAACATGGGTAGACGTTTTTTTTTATTTATAAAACCACAATAATTGAGGCTTCAACCCCCAATGCATGGAATGAATTAGTTTCATTTTCTCGCTCTTGTAGACAAAGCACGGCGTTGAGTTTCGCAATTTGACTTTTTCGCGTTTTCCAGAAAGCGGAGTATCTATAAACGAAATGCTCAAGGGCTATCCCTTGAAGCTAACTTGAAGCTAATAAGAATTGCTACGATACCTATAACCAACACCCATATTTGTAATTTACAGTACGTCTCCTACCACCTCGATGTCGGTATGAACGATGACGTCACATTACACGCGCATCAACCACTAATTAATGGTATTAATTAGAAGAAATATTGAGTTTAAATTCACTTGTCAAAATTACAATTCATTTACATTTTATTTAAACTTAATCAACTTACATACAAACTATAATTTATTGACATGTTAATTTATCCTTTACTCATATTTAAATATCGTCTAAAAGTTCAAATAACGTGTTGGTTTGTACGGTGTTAAAACCCGCTGTTCAACATGAGGAATAAAATGTTTTAACACTACGTCTATTTGTCTACAGATTTCAACCTTAAAGAATAGCAGTTTTAATCGTTATGAAATGCTATTTATAAGTTGTTTATCGTCGTTATACAAATGTATATTATTACAGGTGTATAGGTAGTGGCGCTCTATTTGTAACGAAATATGTTTACGCTCGAGTATAACCTCATCTAATATCATGATATCCCCTCGCTCATTATAAGTGGTCCAATCGTGGACTTGCGAGCACATTGGCCGACTACCTCCCCGGAGTCGACTCGAAGCCACCGACCAGCTTACTTTGACCTTTCTTGGATCGCAACTAACATGATCTTTTTAAGGTAAAAGTGTATTTTCTTTAGACCGGGAGGTCAATCTTGGCTGGTTACAGTATTATGATCAGATATTGGTTTTATTGGGGGCGTCGTGGAGGTCCCACGCGACCGAGGTGTCACAAATGGGGTTTCCGCCTCGTTTGCTCTCTTCGTATCTTCGTGACATTCCCCGGTTGGAATTTCGCACGATTTTCTGCATTTTTGTAAATTATTATTACGGGGTTTAAGATCGAGTTTGTGCTGACAATCATTTGGAAAAATCTTAATATATTTTATTTATTCATAATTTTTAAGTGTTTGATAAGTTCAGATATTTCGTTTCGTTTTTGATAAGCTTCACGCGATATACATCGCATGTCACACAGTAGGCAGAGAGAACTATTGAAATATTCCACTCTCCGCCTTCCGAATGAATAAATACTGCATGAGGGTGGTTCGCAGAGTGCGTCTAATATTAAGACATGCAGGCATTGCGTATTGAGTGGCAGAATTCAACGCCGCAATTGGGCTCAACACTAGAGCGAAGAAATGAAAATTAAAAAAATATTCATTTTCTCTAGTGAAAATTGAACTCACAATCTGTCGCGTTAATAGTCGCGCGTTTGTGCCCCTGCGCCTCGATTGGCCTCTAGACGTTTCCCCGGCTTATTTGAGATTTGAATCTGTAACCATCACATCCAATCAGAAAACAACACCATTTTTATGTCGTTTATGCTTATTCTACATTACTAAATACGAAACCAATTCCACGACAATAGGCGAAGGCACTGAATAGCTAGCTTTAATAACAGCCCCATGCAAGATTACACATACCTGTAGGCGATTGTGAGGCAGCTCTCCTGCGACCCACTTCCTACTCCTGAAACTTTTCGTCCGGACTTTTGCTGGTTTGAATTGAATATTGTTGGTTTTGCGGAATGAACGTTTAACCAAGTTTAATTGTATTAAATGTTTATTTAAATTGGAATTGTAATACATATACTGACGTCTGTATTGAATGTTGTCTTTATCTTCGACAGTCCTGGGTTTTAACGCAACACTTAGGAATACACTTTACACACACTTTTATTGAACACTTCTATTAGGTTTTCAAATTTTCGAAGTGTCCCCCTTGCTTATTAATACATAAATTGCATCTGCGTAGCAAATTATGTCTTACTACTTTACTCAGTAGATCCCCCTGCGCGGCTAAGTCTTTAATTTTATCAAAAGCACTCATAATTCTTTGCCGGAGCTCGTCTTCTGTATGGACTTCTGACGCATAAACTGCATTTTTTATTTGCCCCCACAAAAAAAATCAAGCGGCGTGACGTCCGGGGAACGGGCAGGCCACCGCCGAGGTCCATACCTTCCGTTCCATTGTTCTCCAAATATGCTCGCGAGCGTGTTTCTAGCAAGCACTCCAGAGTGTGCGGGTGCTCCATCTAACTGAAACCACATCTTACGTCTAGGGGGATCTGGTCGACATATTCTGTTACGGGGCCGCGTATGAGTTCTAAAAATTTCTGAGTATTTAAGTTGCCGTCAATAAAATTTGGCCCTATTATTGTATTTCTGTGAATTCTAGCCCATATATTGACAGTAAATCTGTATTGATGATTATCTTCTCGACTTAGATGTAAATTTTGTTCACTCCAATATCTAAAATTTTGCGGGTTCCAAATGCCATTGCGAGTGAAAGTGCTCTCGTCAGTCCATAAAATGTTAAATACAAAATCTGAGTCGATGATGACATTGTCTAGCAGCCATTGGCAATATGATACTCTGATAGGCCTGTCTCGTGGTAATAAAGCCTGAACTTTTGTGTATTTGAAAGGACGACGTTTGTTTCGTTTTAAAATGTTGTGTACCGTAAAGTGGCTAACTTGGAATTGATTGGCTGTTCTGCGTAAACTGGTCGTAGGATTTCTATGGATATAATTTAATATTTCAATTTAGCGCACTATTGGTAATTCCTGTGACGAAACACGCTCTTGGTGTGGCACTAGTGGTTGGTTTTCTCGGCCCCTTTGTTCAACTTTTACAATTGTACGATAATCTGATGGATATCTACGACTATCACCATACCTTTCTCGGTATGTTTTTACTGCGAAAGCTCCATTTTGTCCACATTCTCCATAAATTAAAATCATATCCATATACTCCGTAGCAGTAAAATGAGAATACGCCATTTTCATATAAAAAACACTAACTAAAAGTTTTAAAAAAAGAATTGTCCAAATTCGTAAAGTAAATATCACAAAAACACAAATAATGATAATATAAATAGTAATAAAAACACGATATACACAAGAAAAAAAGTAAATAATTTAACAAAGACAAGCTGACAGTCACGTATAGGTACTTTAGCTTAGGGAAGCTCCGATGATCATCGGTGTTAACAAATAAGGATGTTACATTAAATAAAACATAACATCGATGTCAGCAGGGAAACATAATCGACATTCAGTCGCCTACACAAGCTTTCAAAATTATTATTTTTACAGTCGATTGGTAAAAAGTATTGGGTCATTTAATGTGTTTTAACGCCCGAATTTTATTTTTATTTTAATTAAAATGTCATGTGATATTTTAGTTGTTAGGGTTCCGTACCTTATTAGATCACTTTGTTGCCCGTTCGTCGGTCTGTCAAGAGTTATATTTCAATGTTTACTTAAAAAGAGGTATGGCCGGGTGTATCGCAAAAACGCATATTTCATCACTATAAAATGGATCAAAACTAATAAGATACTTTTGGTTAACTTAGAATTATGAAATTTGACAGCTAGTATCTACAGGTAATACTTGTTTAGGAAAAAAATTAAAAACTATACATTTGTAGTTAAACCCTAAAAAAATAATATACATAAAAGGGGGGCAAGATTTGGTATTAAAGCCGCTAGTTCAAGTGAGGCTCCAGCTAAGCAAGCTTGAATTCCAGAAAAAGCTCGAGACCTCCAATCTTTGTATGTCACCCAACTTTAGTTACAAAGCAAAACACGTAGACACGAAAAAGTATCGATACTTTGTGGTATCGAGTCCATTGCCTTTAGAATTTTGTATTCGATACTTGTACTAATCAAGTACTTTTTAATAGGTATCGTATCGAATAAATTACCGAAACAACCTGGCCTTTTGGCTCATAATTGTGATAGCAACATCTCACAGACACGCAATCTTCCTTTGGAGTCCTCTGTATGCGAGGATCGTAAATCGTAATTAAATAATATTTGTAACATTCTAAATTATTCTCTAATTACTATTTGATAATAATCATAATAGTAATGAGTACATAAATTAGTTACACTACTACTAATACCTACTCTGAAAAAAATCCCGAAAGAGCCTATCACCGAAACGGCTCTAATGTTTTTTATTATTAAACGATTGTAAGGAGGAGGAATGGGATTTATATATATTCTTTTTATTATTGTTACTTAGGTACTTCCTGACTGACTTTGATTTTCTAACGTATGCGTATTAGTTCTTAAGAAAAGTACTCGATACTTCAAAACATCGATACTTTTGTGTTGATAGTTTAATGAGTAAGTGGCTTAAAAAAAAAATATATTTTGTTATTTTTTACAAAGACGTTACTTACTAACTGACATTGACGTGCTACATATTCGCATTAGGCTCTTACTATACTACTATTTATCTTATAGGTGAAGGCAGTATCTTAGCTGGATCTCTTTTTAACGTGCATCTACTATTGCGTAATATTGTCTCTTTACCGTACACTCTCCTTTGTGTGTTTCCCATTCAACGTGACTTTGGCGAAGTGATTAGTGCTGAACTGGCATGCTCGGATCGCCATAATTAAAGAACAACAACAACAACTATACTACTACTTTTTTTTCGATACTCTTTTTTCGATACTACTCATGAGTACAGTATTGATATTCTCTATTCAATACCGTGTCACTAAACCCACGAAATTACAAGTACCACTTACTGAAACTGTCAATTTCTTGATATGTTATAAAATTCTCATTACTATTTCCGCTAATTATGTAAATGCTTAGATATATCAATTACTATTTGATTAAATAAAAAACCTATTCTGATTTTATTAAAAAAAAATTTTACCTCAAAATCTGAATACTAGTTTTCATTTAAGATTTATGTTTTAATAATTATGTTTATAGTAATAATTAATAAAAGAAAAAAGACATAACATTAACATTATAAGACTATTTAATTTTTATACGATTTTCTATCTAAAATAAATATAAATAATAATGAAAATCTTAATAAAAAATTTAAAAGTATGTTCGAGAAGTATTTTAGTTAATGGCAACTATTACAATGTTTTTAATTATCTGTGTAAGAACGCGCCGAACGCGCGAAGAGCCGCGGAACGGCTAAGTTCTGTTGTATTTACATTATTTTGTTCGATTTTAGACGTTGAATAATTATTAAGTGTTTTAAATTATTTGGATGTTGTTTAATATTAATTTTATCATTAATCGGATTCCTAAAATTGTGACGAATGTTTCGTGATCGTGATGATGTGATTACTGAGTATTTTTCTCAAAAAAATCAAAACATACATTATTTTAAGACATTTCAAACAAATGTTGAGTTTTTAATATTACTTATGTGTGATGTTGAAAATATTAGTGCTAGTGAAAGGAGAATGCGACAACGACGATGTAAAGCTAATGTTAAATGTAAGTACCTATCTATCGTAGTTCAATATCATTTTGTGTGTTAACAATTTTGAATATAATTTTGTGGGTGGTTCAATAACCATGCATTATTTCTAAATAATTTCATAATAAAGGAGATATAATAAATTGACTTAAAGTAGGATTTTATTAAACAATTTTAATAAGAGCTTTGAACGTTGTTTAGATTTATTATAATAAATAGGTAATTGCGTGAAAAAGAACGCGAGATATCGTTCTTTCTCGTTCGGTTATGTTTTGACGAATTAATGTTTTTAGCTCCGGGTTTGAAATATTTGACCCTCTATGCAGTTTCAGTAAAAGAAGCGCTGCCTCTTCCACCTCTATATTTTAATTTCACATAAATAAAGAAATTTTAATTAATTTCACATCAAAAACACAAGTGTAAAGAACAATTTAAAATCAGGGACAAAATCTGAGACAGAAAGCTGTAAGTTAGGGAAGCCGGGCACGAAAACGCTATCAGGTTTACAAAACTTGTTTGGTGCTGTTATTGGCTCGGATACGCTACGTGCAGCGCCGCCGCGGACCGACCTGCGCCTACGGACGGTACACTCTGAATTAAGAATATATTATTGTTAGAAATGAGGGATTTTATTTTTAGGAAATAATAGATGTTGCTCTTTTTTCAAGCTTCACGTTGTATCCCGCAGTAGCAGGTTAGGCAGGAAGCTAGTATTAAGACGCTTTTCGCTCAATTTTCGATATATTATTATACAGTAGGGAATTTGTATGTATTTTAGTATACAATCCGAAACTATTAAAATGTAATTTACTTTAAATAGTCCACAATGATCCTCATCTGTAGAAACTGAAACTAATTAAATATTAATTAGAAATATTTTAATTAGGTCCTTCCAGTGTCTTAGAAGTGTGTATCGACTTTAAATAATTTGTTTCTACCTTGCCGTTCCCGGGACTTAATGCTCATTTGTTATTCAAATTACAAACCACATTTTAGCATTCACTTGACATAACGGTATATAAAGTAGAATGAATCTTAATCTAGAACTTAATTTTGTCGCGTTAACTATATCCGCTAGCTCTCGCCTGTGGCTTCGCTCCCGTGGTCAATTCGTCGTCATTCTATTATCTAGAAATTAAAATGTATCTGTTTCCATGTGGGCAGATTTACTTGAAATTTGGTACTCCTTTACTTTCAGGTGACAAACTAATACTATTGTAATTGCAAAAAGGTCGCCGCAACAAAATATCATAAAATAAACATTTTTTTAAGTTATTCAAATCAATTTTGCATTTATTTCTTATATAAGCTCATACATGTATTAAATACTATTATTTTTATAAATAATACATATGTCCACATATAAATGTGAAAATATATAGTAATAGTATTTTTTTGTAATTTCAATCCAACTACATGTGTTTGTTGTATATGCTGCATACAGCATCCTTAGACCGGTCGCCGCACTCATTTAGCAAACATACACTGAAGGCATTTTATTCGGGCACTGCCAGCTCTCCCGGCTCTCCCGGATCGGTTTTAAATGAATATTATATGAGGCAGCGAGCCAAATCTCTTCTCCGTCGTCCTCGCTCTTACGATGCCTCTAAATCTGCTTAAGAAGTATTTGTTCCCGGTAGCTCCCATTTATTTTATATTCAAATTTAAATTCAACAGGAAACACGTACTCGTAGAGGCCATCGTGGATTGGTCGCGCGGGGGGACAGTGTATCCTTGAAATGATTACTTTTCATCTATTACCCAACTGCAGCGCAACCTAAAGGAAGGGTTATGTTTTCAGCGCGTAATTATATGTATATCCGTCCATGTCTTGATGGCAGGAGTTTTATTGAATACATTGATTTAGTTTACGCAGTTGGAATTTTTGTTTATATTTTCGGTCAATTGTTCACGAAATTTCTCGAATTTGGACGTTATATTGATAACGGAGTGTCTGGGTATTTGGTTATCACTGTCTACCACGCTATACGGGAAAAACATGTACCAGAAAAAACACTACATGAGTACAAATAAAGAAAGTACACCGTTACCTAAGCTCCAGCTCCGCCGGCGTCTCTAACGCGGCACTTATAAATGACGAATCACTTCTTAAGTCTTTGAAAAAGCCATCTTTATACACTTTTAAACGGAGAAATAAGCTTATAAGAGATATAATTTGCTATATTTTTTTCGTAATGATATTATCGTATACAAGAAAGGAATAGAAATATATAACAGACTAGCATGTGTGAATTTGAATAAAATCATAATAATTCATGTAAGTATATGAAAAATAATGTTGTATTATTTTGAAAAGTTATTACAAAAAAAATCTTAACTAATTAATGTTACCTTTGACTTGTTTCTGTCTTAAGCCATTCTCATTTTTAAACATGTCCCATATAAACATACAAAAAATTAAAAACGTTTACAGATTTGTGACTTAACGCGAATATTTACATTTTCCTTCTCTACTTTACGAATGAAAGTCACGAAACACTTTACAAATAAACGTATCACTCAAAGTTGCCTCCACACATCGTTTGCGGGCGCGGGGGGAGGGCGGTGGGGGGTCGCGTAATTAAGATAACGCAAATAAGATATAAATCAGATTTGAAAGCAAACAACTTATTCATTTACGAGTGAGTCGCGATCACACATTACGTCCTGCGAGTCTCAAGTTCGTGACTATTAATTACTTTGTAAGTTGGCTTGGAACTCTGCTTCACTTGGAACACGGAGCTGGGAATCGAAGCCATAAGAGATTCACATTGGCAAGATTTAAAAGATACGCGTACGTGTTTGCTCAGAGCTGGCAGCGCGGCGCCGCGGGCTGTTGTTGTATATTGTTACAATATAAATGTAATGACCTGCCTCGCCTCGCCTCGCCTCGCCTCGCCTGGTGGTAGGCTTTGGGAGATGGGGTGCGATGAGGAAATGTTGTGTAAATTGAGCGCCGCCTACGCCGTCGGAGGCCGAATTGAAATTATATTTTTTTCCATATGTTTTTGTGTAATTGCTAATCTTATGTATCAGCTTTATGTTACACAGATATAATATTATACTAGGAACATGTGTTTCTAAATATTGTACGTATTTTTTCTTATAAATTTTACTTATATGTAAAACACTGTGTAATAAGGAGAAACTAACGGAATAATATCTTTTCATTTGTTACGAAACAAAACTATTCCTTAGTAAGCGTAAATGAAACGAGTTTTAAACGGTCCGGGGCGGGGGTCCTCTCTCTACTGCTCTAACAGTATATTTGGGCAGCACTGGCGGCGGCGGTGGTGGCGGCCGGTCCTAAGCCAATATTGGCATCGATAGCCGCGTCCGCGTCGGCAGATACGAGCGGGGACAAAGAGACTATTCCAGGTTTGCGAATCGTAAGTGAAACGTGATATTACAAATTGAAGGACACAATAAGTTTTACATGTTTTAAATACTTACAAGTTAAATATTATTGTAAAATTTAGATATATGCACGCCTCCTAGGAGCTACGTAAACTAAGCAGCACTCCATATGGTGAGACAGTTATGGTTATGCATTTTAATCCATTTTCTTAGTTAGACTTGATATCAAATTGATGCCCTCGTATCCGGGGCCTCTGCACTTGGAGTCAAATATAAAACGAAACGCGGTGTTGATTACCGCAACTCGCAATGGGCGGAAAGTGGAGAACGGAAGTGTATTAATGCTATGTTATCCTGCTTTGCGGGCAAATGACACACTGTCTTAATATGTCAAAAATAAAAAAAAGACATGTTAATTATAAATTAACTTTTTAAAAGTAGCGTTTATAATGTAAATAGTATAACGTTGTACACAAGTACCGTTTCAGTTTCAGTGTAGACGAGCTTATTCTGCAAAAAGGTTTGTAAGTCCTGCTCAGAGGAACTTTGTGAGAACATAATGACGTTATGAAACGATGTGTATCTGACCGTCTGTCCTTTCATGTCGTTCCATTGAACGACTAACTATTTTTTATTAGCTTAACGCTAATAAGTTAAAAAGGAACTTGGGAACATAGTGTTAAGACACTTTGTTCCTCGTTTAAACGCTTCCGTTCCCTACTTTCCGCTGAATTCTTGAGGCATCACATGTTGATTGGCTGAACTAAACGCCGCACTTTGTTGAACTAAAGGAAACTGTAAGCTTTACCACTAGACCTCCTTATTCCTATATAAACTTGATTAAAATTATAAAATACAACAATATAATAGGCTTCACCCGCACCCCTAATAGCAGGAAAGGTAAATTAAAAAATATATCCTATCCTATCCTATATCTTATAAAACAAAGTCGCTTTTCGTGTCTGTCTGAACTTTCTAACTCTTCTTCTTCTAAACCACCCAACGGATTTTTATACGGTTTTTACCATTAGGTCGAGTATTTCTCAGGGAAGGTTTATATATAGTTTATTATTTGTACATTCTTATGTAAATTAACATAAATACGATAAATGTGTATAAAGTCCTACCCGTTGAGACACTTTCGCGCATGCGCTGCTTTAATGGTAAGTACTACATGAAAATAATGTACTGGAGTATTATTCCTCTTAATAAGATCTACAAAAAAGTCCGCGACAGCATATTCATATCTTTTAAGGATAACGTGTAGTGATCATATTTCTGTCTAAAAATAGTAATTTCAATATATTTTTTATTGTGAGGGATATTTTTCCATAATGGTATTAATTCTTATCCTTTAAAATACTTTATTAATTTTCTACGTTAAACGAAGATAAAATTTGTTTTTTTACATTATTTCGAAATTGCGAATAGTTTTAGAGAAAAACGCATTTAATTGTTGACACATCACGCCGTTGACTTATCAGCTGTGCCGACTCAAGTTTTACTTATCCCTTACTCTCAGCATATAAATAAGTATATTAGTTACGTTGACCATTTAATGTAGATCAAAACTGTCTTTTACTGTTTTTCAATTTAATAAGTACTTTAGAAGTTGTTACAATATCTTCAGTTGTTAAAAATCCTTGCTGCGAAATGGCTCGCCACTCGCCATGCGTCCGCCGCGCCCGCCTGCCTTACACGCATTGGTGGTTCATTGGTAGAATGCTCGCCTGCCACGCGGGCGATCCGGGTTCGATTCCCGGCTGATGCATTCTATTTAATTTTCCTCACAGGCAGCCACGTAGTGCTTGCTTTTCATCAGGGACAGAATACCCTCTTCAGCATTAACCACAAGCTCGAAAAAAAAAACCCGCCCGCTATAGAGGCATAGCAACGAAGATTTAGATGCGTTTGCACGTATTGGATAATTGGAATTGAATGTATTATTTCAGCGCGATATATTTGGTTTCATATTTTTTGTAGTAGTTATTAGTAGGTAGGTTTTTGTTTATAATTTCTTCCGTTTAAAAATAGTCATTTAACTATCTAAAAATAGTCATTTAAATATATTTTAATAAGTACTTGAAAAGATTAGTAGCACAGATTTACCGGTACCTACTAAAAAATCCTTGCCGAGTAAAACAATTGGAAAATCCTTATTGAAACTACGAAAATGCGGGTTGCATTAGAGTTTAATTAATTTCCACATTATCGTAAGTGCTTTGCAAACATACATTATATGAATAATCCAGTAATAAAAGCGGGCGAAGCCGCAAGGGGGTCGCTAGTAATTATATAAATCAATTGATTTTCTTACACATCATATTTTAAAATTTATTCATATTTTTTTGATATTTTTTTTTGAGGAAGCTCAGTGTCGACACCCTCCGTTCTCCACATCTTTTTTTTAATTTTGAGATATGTATTACATGTTAAGTGAATCTAATATATGTAATGACATAAATTGTAAACCGTACGCAATTTTTTAATAAATTGATATCAATATTCCCATTACGTCCCCATAATTTGGTTTCACTCGATCATTAATTTCATAAGCAAGAAGGTATTTTTGGGATCGAATGCAGGAGGGTGGCGATAAATTTTGGAGAGAGGGTGGACTGGCATTCCGTCTGATCAGCTTCACGCATCAGCTGTCAAATAACGCTTAGAATTGAAATAGGTTTTTCCTATATAACATATATATGCATATATAAGTAATATCTATATTAATATATATTATACTTTAATACGGCGTAATCGACCGAAGACATTGGAATCACGAATAGGTATACCTAATGTAAATTGTATCGTGTATTTTGTAAATACAAATTATTAATATATTTTCTATTTAGTAAGTACGGTGAAAATTTTGAAAATGTCTCAGATAATACACAGTAGTTGTGGGTTCAATGTTTATTTTGTTCTTCAAAGTTTTATTTTATCTATGTTTGCAATATTCCTTGCTGATCTGACAACTTAAACAGTATTGTTAAGTTTGGAGACCCCATTGAATGGGTATATCCAATTTAGTAGGTTTCAGAATGAGTAAGAAATAGTGAGAGGCGTAACTCATACAACTAACCTCTCTGCGCATAATACAGTACCCCGTCAATAAGTATCAATATAAATATCTTTTTTTTTCATTTGGTAATAAAAAAACTATTTATTGATGCCGTCGTGGAGCAGGGGCAGTGTTTGACTGTGAGTTTGAAGACGGATTCCCACTCGGGATACTGAAAGATATAATATTTTTATTACTTCACTTAAGTAATAAAGCAAAGCACGGCCTTGAGTTCCGCCACTCAATAAGCAATGCCTTCATAATTACGTACCCAGGTGACTAGTATTCAGTGTGAAGATAAAAAATGAAACAAATAGATAATTAAAAACAATTAAATGACTTACCAGATGACAGGAGATAACATATTATCCTATGCAGATCAAGATTCAAACAAAATTTCCATCTGAACCACGATGGCTTGAAACTGAAAAATAAATTTTACAAATAACTATTTTAAAAGAAGATAAATGGTTCCATAAATACACCTCGAAGTGGCGTCCAAGTTCCCAACTCGCTGACGTCCTGACGGCCTAACTGCTTCTTACGGCCTTAACTGACGGCAAATTTGACTCTCGAAAAAAGCTGCGGAAAAGTTGGCAACGACTACAACTCACAGACTTAGAAATTGTTTTTGTACGTTTAACTAAGACTGGCCAAGTTGAGACGGTGTTCGTTATCAAAGTTGCGATATAGGGATCGGAAATTATAGGTGGAACTTATGCAATGTCGCCCTGAACCGTATCTCCGTTCACGAGGCCCTAGTGTGGTAGGGGGAGGCTGGGGGAGGTAGTGGGGGCCGGCCGGGTCCGGGTGGGGAGAGGTGCTAAGCCCCGACGTCACGTGACGATCAATTTAGAGTTACGAGTGTAAATCGGAGAACTGAAGCTATCCAGCGGTCGTTCGTTTTATGGTCTTGGCTTTCGACGACAGATAATTTTGGGGATTTATATCTGGGCCATGGGGACGGTGATATCTTGCGGATGGAATAACGTCACATATTGATTTTTTATTATGTATTAGATTGTATATATTTAAAAAATAACGTAATTATCGCTAATATAGAACGCGCTATCTTATAAAAATTAAAGCAACGTGAAAACATTTGAAATAATGTACCTTCAAATATAAATAAACTGGTAATATTCATACAAAATAGCAAATTTTATGTTGTTATTAAAAACTAATATAACTTATTTGATAATTTGTGTTATATACCGTACCCAAAGCAGGGGGCAGGTTTCACAAATCGACGTTCTCGAATTCGATATTTCTCCAACCCTTCGCTTATTCGCATGCAAATAGGTTTTTTCTAAATTGCTTTATTAAACTGAAACGTGTTTGCCAATAATTGAGCCCTTGTCTGTCGCACGGCGCCGCGCGTCCTCATCTGCGGGCAGCAGGCACAATGGCGCTCACTGGGGCACACGGGGGCACGGTGAGGCATGGCGTGCCACACTGGGGCACGCTGGAAAATATTTACTCCGTTTACAAAGCGACTTTTAATTAATTTGGATGCCATGATTTACGGAGTCGATTCCAAATACGGTGTACTGTACTGGCCTTTTTATAATTTGTGTACATTTCGTTTATTGCTGCGAGTAATTTATTTAAGGACGGACCGTCGTGTACATGTGGTACGAGTGTGTGCTGACTTGACTAAATATTAAGTTATGACTTATATTGATATAGTTCAACTCCCGTTGTGGCCGTTGCGGCGCAATGGGACAGCGTCTGAGTAGGCAGAGGCAGAGGAAAGCTAGTGTTCATAGACATTGTAGATACTCCGTTCTAAATTTTCCGCCTAATTTATTTATATATTCATTGCGTGTTGAATAACAGAACTCAACGCCGCGCTTAGTCCCGTCACGAGTGGAGATCGAACCCACAACCAGTAGCGTTTACAGTCACACACTTGTGCCTCTGCGTCACGACTGGTCTTCTTTCTTCTTTACGTCTATCCTCAAATAAAATCCATTGTAAGTCTCTTAGATATTTCGCAAGAGTGAGCGCGGGTAATTAATAACCGACCAAATGACACTACTTTAAAGTTTTTAGCTTTTGTATTCCCAACAACGAAATAGTAACGGGACAATGGGCGCAAGGAGCGACGCTCATATATCATAGCGGCGCAAACATAGTTGAAGACGTCGTCGTCTACACAAGTTTCTCATTTGATTTCCGACTGTCGTTCTATTTCCAAGGAATTTATTGTATGCCGGCGCGTAATTTAAATGTTCCTTTCTCTCCCGACTCGTTTTCATATTATCCTACACAGAAATAAATTACAACGAGCGAATTCTTGTTGCTCGTAGAAGTGGGCCTCTCGTGCCTCCTCTCTCCTCTGTTGGCTTTATTTTGACTGAATTAAGAGTCACTTTGGGGCTCGGCGAATATTAATAAATTAGACGTTAGAGATTTACTACTTACTATGGAAAATGGAATGAACTTTAATTTGAAACTGTCACTTTAAGATAATTGTAACAAAAATTCTAGAATACTCCGGGAGCTGCTCAAGTACGCCTTCAATTAAAATACACTTTGATTTTATTCCATTTTGAAAGGAATAGATGATTACGTTGTTATTTTGAAGAATACTTAGAAACTACTCGTTATAAAGTCCAGCAACGACAAAGATTTAATGTAATTAGTTTACTTAGAACCTGGACTATTTATAACTATTGTTTATTAAGTATGGATAATTATGGCATTCATACAATTAAATATTATAATAAAGAACATGACATACTCAAGCGTAGTTCACAAACGCGGTTGCATTTCGGTTTGAAACAACACTCTGATCCTACAGTCACAAGTACGACGGGCGTACTCGTGTGTCTCCAAAGCTTGTTGTCCTTTTGATAGGTCCAGCTAGGCGATCTTGATGTGAAACCTAATTGTTAATACCAAAAAAAAAAATATATAAAAATGCAAAAAAGCAGCTTCACGCTAGTTCTCGCCAGAGAGAACCTAGTGTTAAGAAGTACCTGAAATTTGGCGGATACTGGGGAAGAGAAATGACGTCACTCACTTTTTGACCTATTTTCTAAATATTGGGTGTTGAGTGGCGGAACTCAACACCGCGCTTCGAACAAGAATATAATCTTAGAATTTATCATAAGTAAGCTATATAATTAATTTAACATTGTATATCAATTAATAATTGAACACAACCAGAGAATTTGAAATCTTACAAAAACTTTATAACATAATTTTTTTTAGTTCAAAATCAAAAGTAGCAGGTTCAATTCCTATCGCTTACAAAAAACTTTATTTTTAATGACTTGACGAAACCGGAACAGTAGCCTCCATAGCGTACGCACAGCTAGAAGAATAAACATTGAACAATCAGCTTTCGATAAGGACAATAACGACAATGGCCGCGTAATTGCTCACAGCCATTAAAACATTGTGTGAATAAACACCCACTCGCGCGAATAATTATTTGTGTGTTCATTAGCGGGCTTAGTGACGCCGCACTCGTAGGTGCTGCGATTGCTATTTTGTTTATTCATTTTATGTTTCATTGCTTTTAGTTTTCATATTTTATTGTAGTTTATTTCTATTTGATTATTTTTTAAAGGAAAAGGATAATGTCACTTTTTTAGGGTTCCGTGGCTTAAAAGAAACGACGAACCCTTATAGGAACACTTTCATCTTTATGAGCTGACATTAATATCTAATACAAAGTCCTCAGTCCATTGAAGTACAGAAAAAATAATGCATTTTTGGATGAAACTCGGCTCGAGATCAATAGCTATAGGGCACTTGATTATGAAAAAAATTCAATTACACAACACTGCTTCTAGTGCACTAGACTGCACTACAAGTGGGACGCTGAGGCTTACACCGTTTTAACTGGAGTCCTATGTTTCTATATGCATTTACACTACTCTACATACAAGTGTAGTGCCCTATGTGATCTAGTGCACGAGAACTAGTGTGCTATAATCCCCGCTAATGATCTCGCATGCCAAGTTATAAAACTTAACGTTGCGACGCTAGTGAACTGACGCGTCGTTGTCTGTTCCCAATTGGCGACCAATATGTTATATGTTTGTAATTATCACAGTGTAAAAATAATAAATATTATTATGGATTTTGATTATACGTTATTTTGAAATATCTTACTAAATAAATTAAGTGTAAACTGTACCAAAATGAATTCTTTATAAGAAAATATATTTAAAAGAAATCGTGTATCATTCTATAAATACAATGTATTAAAAAAAATATGTTATAGGTGGGGATATCCCAAGATCTATTAAAAGATATTATTTTATATTGTCTAAAAAATAGAGAGTACAGATAACACAAAAATTCAATGTTTACATGTCCCTACGATACATAGTAACACCCCAAACGCACATTAAGTAAAAACACTTTGACTATAACATTTAACGACACCCCTGTGCACGCTTTGTCATCAGCTTGTTTAAGTTTCTTGTAAAAATACTATTTTTGAAAGAAACATTTTGTTGAAAAGATAATTTTAATACTTTCTAGAGAAGATAGGTTTTGGATAATAGTAGATATGTTTCTTTGAACCCGCGCCTCTTGGAAACTGTCTAAGTGCTCTGATCACTGAGCCTTACGTTCTTATCGAGCTACGTCAAAATTCTTAAACGCTAATTACACATTATTTATGTTTTTAGCATCTCTTTAGGGAGATTTTTACAAATTCTCGCGACACAGACATAATTATTCAGAATTATTGTGAAGAGAAAGGAGAGGAAAATGCCTTGTAGAAGAGGATTTCACCGTATTAGTAAGCACACACAACACTTAAAAAAAGATGACTTAAATAAGATAAAGATTTAGATCAAAATAAAGAAATAAATCTTTATTTTGATCGTATTTTCTTATATAAGATTTTTTATAAGTAAAATTAGTTTAAATCGATAAGAGCGCGCCGCTAATGTAACCGGGGACTAAATTTGTTGCACATCCAATAGTAGTGTGTGGAAATGTAAAACTCTCAACAGTGTCTATCTTTCGTTACCATCATCATCATCTTTATTATCTTCATTTGTCCACTGCTGGCTACCTATGATACAACCTAACCGAACATCTTCGCGCTTTTTGCCGTATAGCGGAGTAGGCAGAGAGTGTTAAGACACTCCGTTTCCCACTTTCTGTCGATTTTTAAGACTGCATTGACTTTACCAATTAAACAATCAACACTAATTCTGCAATAATTATAATAACCATATTTTTCAAAAGTAACAGTTAGTGATGTGCCACATCAAGCCCCCGAATCCCGGATCCCGGATCTCGGGGACATATCTCAAAGGGTTGTAAGGCCTCGGGCGATTAATTCGTGCCGAGTCAACACCAGACAGGTGTGGTAATCGAATGGGATTGGTTTCCGCCCTACGCCGCCCGCCCTGAGTTACGAGCGCGCCGGGATCGCGGTATCGCTGAACACACTTCTACGTTCTTACCTCTATA